>ML105397.1:0-16604 GCA_003697995.1 Taxidea taxus jeffersonii
GGGGGGGGTCCCTGCTCAGTGGGGAGCCTGCTTGTCCCATTCTCTCTGCCTCTTCCTCTGCCCCTGCCCCTCCCCCTCCACCTGCTCATGCTCTCTCTCTCTCAAATAAATAAAGTCTTAAAAAAATAAATAAAGACACCTTCTTTAACTCAAGTAGCCCAGAGCTCTTTATCTTCTAATAGATGTGAGGGCTCGCATTTTCTACATGCCTCTTGTACTAGTCATTTTACATGTTATTTTATTTGGGTTTCAGAACTTTGGATATTATTATTTGTATTTTACAGACAAGAAAAGAGGCTCTGGGAAGTTGAGTGATTTGTCCAATCCAGCGAGCAAATGGCAGAGCCGGAATTCAAACTCAGGTGTCTGAATCAGAAATCCCATGATCTTTCCATTATGTGACAGAACTCCCCACATGGAAATGTTTTGCAAATACTTGTCACAGTCTTTACTAAAGTGTGGCCCCCTGGAAAGAAAATAACACCCTGGGTTTAGTCTAGCCAGGGCAAACTAGAAAGACTTTTCTCAATGAAGCCTGAGTTTGTAGTCTTCTATCCTCCTTTGTTCTATACACAGCTGACCGTCAACCAAACCCTTGGGCTTTTTCACTCTCCGTCTCCCCCTCACTCCGTTCCCAGACACATCGGTAGGTCTACGGTCTTCTTCTTCGTTGCTTGTTCCCTCTGCCTGGAAGGCCCACCTCCTCATTCATTCTCTTGCTAATTCACTCATATACACTTTCATTCATTCAGTAAACATCAATTGAGAGCCTCCTATATGCCAGGTATAGGCACTGGGAATACGCTGGTGAACAAAAACGAGACAAGTCTCTTCACTGTGCATATGGTCTAGGGGTGTGATGGGCATTTGAGGGATGACAGAAACGTGTGAGTCTGCGACACAGATAAGTTCTGCAAGAGCCATCCATGTTGCTATAGGAGATGTGGCCTTGTCAAGAAGGTCAGGGAAAGTTGACCTACGGAAGTAGTAACAGAGCTGAGATCTGCTGCGAACGAACCGCATCTCCTACCCCAACCCCCACCACGGGGCCCCACCGGCCCTTGACTCTGCCTAGGGAACTCCAGCTGACTCTGCCTAGGGAACTCCGGCTGTCTTTCAGATCAGCTTCTTTCTTGTAGAGTTTTCCCCGGCCCCCTGGACGAGGCCTGATCTCCACTGCTCTCTATGTTCTTCTCTGTAGCATTTCGCTTACATTAACTACTTGTTTAAAACCAATTGTCCTAACAGATTGTCAACTCCATGAGGGCAAAGAATGTGTCGCCCTGCTTGCCTGCTTTATGTCCCGTATCAAGCACAGTACCTGGCACTACTTGACAGTCAAGAGATGTTCGCTGAACGAATAATCTTGCTTTCCCATCCTCTACTGGTACAGCTGAAGTTTTGGATCCAAGCGCAGGAGTTTGCATTTGTTAAATTTCACGTTAGACCATCCCAGTTATTAGTATTCTGATAAATTTCAATCTGTCTAATATTTAGAATACCTACTGTTTACCCTGAGCCTACCTGATGTTGGGGATACAAGGAAACTTGCAACTTGTGCAGTCTTAGCTCTTGGGGAGCCTATAGTCTACTTTGAGAGACAGAGAAGAAAACTAGTAGTTCTAGGGATGCCTGGGTGGCCCAGTCAGTTGAGTGTCCGGCTCTTGATTTTGGCTCAGGTCATGACCTCAAGGTCATGAGAGCGAGCCCCATGTTAAGCTCTACCCTTGGAGAGGAGCTACTTGAGGTTCTCTTTCCTCTCTCCCTCAGTCCCTCCCCCCACTTGCACACATGCTCTCTTTCTCAAATAAATAAATACATACATAGAGGAAAAGAAAACCAGTAGTTCTAGAGCTGTTGTTATGTCCAGAGAATGGAACTGTTAAATCCGGCTGGGGGAAGAGGGGCAAGGAAGACTGAGCTGAGACCTATGGTTTTAATTTCAGATGGACACGAGGCAGGGACGACCTTTTGAGAAGAGGTGGCAAATGTGTTCTGGCATAGAGGCAAACCTAGGGCATGTGAGGCAAATACATGTCAAGTAGTTCAGTCGCCAAGAGGGTCAGAATAGGGAGTCTTATAGATAACTTCTTATGATCACACGTGCACACACGCGCACGCACACACACACACACACACACACACACTGTCTTGGACTTCGGTATTTTCTTGTCGTCCCTTTTTTTTTTTTTTCCAATCTGAAGAATGTCTTCTTGACAGAAAATATGACAGAAAGTGGCTTCTGGTTATGTGTCTGTTAATCCAAATCCATTTTTCATGCTAGCTATGAGTTCTCTAAGATACATATCTGATCATATCACTCCCAAGACCCTCCCTGATTTAAAGCTCTCAGTGGCTACCAATTGCCCCTAGAAGTCATAGGCTTTGTCATGGCAAACAAGGCTCTTATCCACTTGGTGCAAGCTTATGATTCCAACCCCACTTTCTCCTCACACACATCGCTGTGAGCCACAGTGGCTTAACTAACATCTGCACTCAACTTCCAGCATTATCTATTCTCTCTGTCCGAATGGGGAGACAGAGAGCAGGGATGTTGAAGTGGTCCACAGCTTGGATGGCTCAATACTTTCCCTGGATCATTCTGCTCCCAACACCATGATTCCCACTTGCTGAATTATTTATAGTTCCCTGAACGCTTTTCTATCTTTTGCCACTGGGCTTTTGCACATGCTACTTCCTTTGCTTTGAACACCCTTTCTCTGGCTTTCAGTCAGCCTGGCACCTACTTCCTGCAGTTTTCAGGATGCAAGTGAGGTGTTACTTTCTCCAGAAAGTCTTTCTGCCTCCACTTCTGAAGTCCCGTGGAACTATGTGCTCATTTTTATAATGGCGTCACTTCTCTGCGTTTTAATCTGTTTTCTTACCCTTTTCCCTTACTTGACTATATCTGTCTTACTGTCTCATGTTAAGTATGTAGCATAGGCTTGGTCTGTGCTGAACCTTTAAGAGGCATTTGTCAATTAAATGAAGGGTCAAATAAATGAAGAAATGAATGGATAAACTGCTCATGGTTCCTGAAACACACACTAACTGATGTTTGCGCCTTCTGGGCAGGTCATTCTGAAACTAAACTCTTCGTTTCTCCTCACGTCTCCCCAACCACCAGTGAATCTCTTTCTCCTCCTCTCCCCTTTCCACCTCTGTAAGTGGTACCTATGCCCATTGGTTCGTATTAGAAACCTGAGTTTCTCATGGTTCATTTGTTCATTCATCATTTATTAAGCACCTGCTTTGTGCCAGGCACTTTGCTAAACAGTGAGGACATGGCCCCTGGCTTCACAGATTTCACTGTCCCATCAGGGTTAAGTTTCTGAAGGCTCTCCATCCTGTCTCTGAGAGGAACTCCAGAAAGACCACACGTTGCCTACCTGTCCGTGCTGATTCTCAGGGGTGTGATGGACACAGGAGGGCAGGATGGTGGAGAGGAAAGCGTTGGGGCTTTGGCTTCAGGAAGAGGTGAATTTAAACCCAAGCTCTTCCTTATCCTGAACCAGCTTTAATTGATATTCTTTTTTTAAAAAAGATGTTACTTATTTATTTGACAGAGATCACAAGCAGGCAGAGAGGCAGGAAGAGAGAGGGGGGAAGCAGGTTCCCCGCTGAGCAGAGAGCCCAATGCGGGGCTCAATCCCAGAACCCTGAGATCATGACCTGAGCCAAAGGCAGAGGCTTAACCCACTGAGCCTCCCAGGAGCCCCAATATTCTTTTTTTTTTTTTAACAAAACATAATATTTTAATGTATAATATTAAATGCCTACTCAAAGCATGGCATTGTGCAAGGTGGCGGTGATTCAGAGGCAAACAGAGGAGACATAGTACTCCCTGCACAGAACTTAGGCTTGGTGGAGGAGACAGGCATTAAGCAAACACACAAACAAACATATCACTACAGTTCATCATAAACACTTACAGGTAAAGATAATAAGTAGAAAAATAGGAGACATTTTTATTAGATTGGGAAGAGTTCTCTGAGGGAAATGGCATTTAAGCAAAGATCTGAAGCATAAGGACCCAGCCATGTGAAGAGGTGGGTGGGAGGCAAAGACCCCCAAAGGAAGGAGAGGGACAGGGCTGATAGGGAGCACATCTCACCCTGTTAGGGATTATGAGCTTCACTCTAGGAACCAAGCATCTTAAAGAGATTTCTGGGTTGCCCAGTGGAGATAGACTGGGAGGTGGCAAGAATGGGGGAAAGACATCAAGTAAGACTATTTTAGCCATACCAGATGATAGGTGATGACGGGCTGTGTGGAGAGAAGTGGGCTAGAAGTGCATGCCCTTGACAGAAGTCTCAGAAGTGGCATGGTCAGGACTGAGTGAGGTGTCCAATGTGGGGCTGAGCAAGAGGAAAAGGTCAAGCAAGAGTGGTTCTGGTTTCCTGTGCAAGCACGTGGATGGGGAGGGGGCATGGGAAGAGTGGAGAAGGAGCAGACTGGCGGGGAGGGTCAATTACTGGCAGTATTCTGGACAGGTAAGTTGGAGTGTCTGTCAGAGATCCAAGTGGTGGTAGTCAACAGCAGGCAGGGTCTGAGGTAGGTCTGAGTGGGGACGGGGGGTGGGCGGGAGAGGACGGAAGAGTGAAGAGAGGGTGAAGGAATTCATTCATCTCTCTGAGCCACATTTTTGTCACTTCTAAAGTGGGAGCAGTAACACGAAATGAGATAATGTAAAGCCACCTGGCATAGGACAGGCTCTCCATAAATACCAGTTTCCTTCCTTACTCTTCCTCTTGCCCTCTAATCTATTCCCACTTCCTTTCTCTTCATGGTTCTCCAAGCCCTTTCCCTTTCTTGATGACCCTGTACCTTGCCCACAATTGTCACAAGGGTGAGGAGAGTGAACTTCTGAGAAACTGCTACGGAACTCAGGGCTGGGATTGGTCAACTTAAATTTCTTGCTTTCAACAGTTCCACTCTGCCTTCTACTTGGAACGCCCTTCCCTGTGCGTTTCCGCGGCTTATCAAACTTGGGCTCTCCGTAAGGAATCATTCATTCAACGGTTTTGCCAACGCTGTGACGTTTTTTTCGAGGTCTCTAGCTGATTTAGGTACTTGCTGATTCTAGGTGGTTCTGCAACTCGTTCAGATTTCTATCTTGGCACGTATCATAGTAGACTGACATGATCTCTCTAGCTGGGCTGTCTCCTCTGTGGACTATGAATTCCTTTAAGCAGGAACTATTTTTAAAGCTCTGTATCTCCAGCATTTAACTTAGAGTAGGCAGTCTATTAAGAAATGTTGCATGACCTCCAAGGCTCTGAGATTCCATGATTTTAAGCAAAAAGTTTAGACGAGTGAAAAAACAAGCACCACCCACAGCTCCTTTGCTATCCTGTTAGAAGAGTAGCTCTAACAGCCAAGATCACGTCCAAGGGAGTCAGGCTGGAAGGTTTCAGCATCTCATCTTTCAGATCAACGCGTTGCAGTGACTGGCAAGCCAAGTGGTACCCAGAGGCACCTGCAGCCAAGTCATTATTCCAGATCCCAATGAAAGGACTGTATTTTAGGAAAATGCATGTAATTTACAATTGTAATATTCCTATATCGAGGTAATATAGGAGGACAAGGTTATCATTTCTGTGCTAAATGCCAAAAAGAAGGAGACTTCTGTAAGCTGCAGCTGTTCCCTTAGACTCTTGGAGCGTCTACAGAGCTCAGAGAACCCTGAGATTGCCAAGAGAGCCTCCTCATATTTTGTGATTTTCCTTCATGGAATGCCAGCCATTTTTTTTTCTTTACTCACAATCTCGATCCAGCATATAAAGGGAAAATAAAAGAGAAGTGACTTAAACAGTAGGTCTGGAGGGCTTTGACCAAATGGGATGCCTAGAATAGAGTAGGCATTCCATAAATATTGGCACAAATAAACGGTTCTAAAGCCCCAAATGCCTCCGTTTTTCTTTCCGAACCTGTACTCTGACCATAAGCGATCCCTTCATCCTCTCTCCTCCTAGAGTGCGTGAATCTTATGACTCACTTACATCACTTGCTATTACTGTACCTGACTCCGTCCTGAACACATGGGCCACACCCAATGTTGTTCCAGAACTGTCCCCTGAACTGTATCAACTCATCATCAGTTGGCATCTCGGTGACCGTCACAGCTCTAGGAGCATCACTCCATTGGATTCTAGCCACTGCTGCCCTTCTCGCACCCCCAGTGATGTCCACCCAGGGTTCTGGATTCCCCCAGTGTTCTCAGAACCTTCCACTCTGTCTCGGTTGAAATCCTGTTCAGTTCACTGAGTTAAATGGAGAGGACATAGAATATTGCCTCGTCTCTGCTCCTGGTGCCTATCCATTGTCATCTCTACCAGTCTCCTGGATTCTCCTTTCAGAACTGGTTTCTACCACCTCAGCAACATCCTGGCACAGTCCCTGTCACATCTCCTCTTTCTAACTGTGTCCCCCATGACTGACCCATTCCCAAGGACAGACTCTTGCCCAGCCCAGTTCCTAGCCCCCTCATTTCTCGACTCCCACCGGACATACCAATCTTTGCATTTGGAGCTTGAGGAATTAGTGTAGAGGTTATATGCGTTCAACTTGTGAGAGACAGACTTCAGAACCTGTAAAGTCTCTCCCCAGCCTGAGAGTCTGTGATTCCAGTATCCCACCTTGAGCTCATCTGAAGAAAACATTCGATTTAGTTTCATTCATGCATCTCATTACTACTTTAGTCAAAGGGTATATATTTTTTAAAAATCTAAGAAGTAGCCGGAGGGCTGACCAGAGCTCAGCTTGGCCCATGCGTGATGCTTACCCTCCAGATCAAATAGGGAGCTGCAGTTCGTCTTGCAAGCCCCCAGTGGACCAGTCTACACTGGAAATGGTCACTAGCATTAAAGAGTTGATTGGAGTTTGACTGTAGAGCTTCTAGTACAGCTCACAGCGAGAAAGTTGGAACTACTCAGAATGGGATGAACACCTCACGTTCTAGTTTCTCTGCCATCTGGGAAGTCTTCCCGTCAGGCCACATTTCCAATAAGCAACGAAGAATCAATTCTCTGCATATTTTGGTACCCAAGACAAATGTCTGGTTTCTCAGCATTTTATTCTCAGGGAGGTATGGTCTTCCAACAAAGTTCCTGTCTCAATGTAATTCTAAGATTCTGGGCCACCCTTGGAACAAATACTGAACCCCTGCTGGGTGCTGGGCACTGTGCTGGGATTATGGCATTGAACAAGGCAAAGTCCTGTGTTCAAAGGGCTCACCGTCTGGAGGGGTAGGAGTCAGATGCTAAACAAATACAATTACCCAATCTATTGCTTGGTTATATTTAGGATGAAGTGCTACAAGATTCTGGCTGCCTATATATTGGATCTGAACAAGCAATGCTAAGGGGACATTATTAAGGGTGGCCTAAGACATTTCTCGAATGGTTCTCTGTTTCTCCCTTCTTGTAGGCTCCCTCTACTTCTGGAAGAGAAACTTCCAAAGCTAACCAATACCTCTGATGCAGTAAGGGAGAAAACAGAAGGCATTGACCACGCAGGTATAAAATGCACATGTACCCAGGGGAACAGACCCATGGCTGTGTGTGTGTATGCATGTACACACACACACACACACACACACACACACACCCGGCAAAGGAAGACCCATGAAGCATGCCCTGGGGGGAAAGAAGAGGAAGAAAAAAAATGAAATCCAAACAGTCTTTTTCACCCCGAAAACATATAATTTTGTGTAAATTTTTACTTTAAACATCTCTCTTTTCCTGAGCTGTGATATGGGCCCTGTCAAAGCCAGGGCCAATTACTGCCATTAGGTTCCCATCATGTCACCGCTTCTCCCCCGTCAGGAAGGCCCTCGCCTCACAGGCCTATAATCTGCACTCACTTTCGCTCCATCACTTTCAGAAGGAACAAAATTGTTTTGTGTATTTTTTTTAAAAGGGCCTTTATTTGGCCCCTGTCAACTCTGAAAAGAAGAGAGAAAGAGAGAGAGAGGGGGAGAGAGAAAAGAGGAGAAAGAAAGATTGTTTAAGTGTTTAACTGTTAGATTGCCAACAGGAAGCATGACGAGAGGCAGCCCAGGTCTCCTGAGGAGCGTCTGGGCTTGGGAAACCCTGGGCCTTGTCCCCCTTTTTGGACCAGTTCTTTCTGTTCCTAGAAGGGCTCTTCTCACAGGTGCTGAACTCACAGCTTTGGAAAGACTCCATCAGAAGACAACCTGAGGGCCCGGCCTGGCTGTGAACCACCAGACCAGCTACTAAGAACATCACAGGTCAGAAAGTGGAGTCACTTTTTTGAGATCCAAGTCTCCTAAGTCGCGGGGTGTGGTGGGGGCAGTTGGTCGGATAGGCCGGTCAGGAGTACCAGAAGATGCCGTTAGCAGAAGGTAAAATGAAAGCCGGCCCACTGGGACAGTCTTGCTAAGTACACGGGTTGGCTCGGTCCCTCCCTTAGCTCAGTGGGGACCTTCTATACACCCCTCAGGCCAACGGCCTCCTCCCCGGGTACCAAGCTCACCGCTGGGGAACTCTCTCTTCATCTGAGGCTGAGCACCTGAGCCCGCCGCTCCTCCTGCTCTGGAATTACACCTTCCCGAAATCTGCAGCCAGTTATCACACCCCCAGCCCAGCCCGGCCGGCCCAGCATGGCACTCCACTCCCGCCGCCTCCGTCGTCACTTAGCCAAGCTAAACAGATTTAGCTCCTTTAATCTTTCCTCATTAGCTGGCAATCTGGAAAGGAAACAAATGCTCACCCCATACAGGTTCAAGCTGTTGCTTTAACCTTGTAAAAGCGTGCAGGGCGCTGGGGCCAGGGAGTCAGTTAGGATCATTACCATGAGAGGCCACTCCCCTGCAGCCGTGCTGGAGGGGCCTTCCCCACTCTTTCCGAAGCCACTCCGGAGTGTCACCTCCCTTCTAGCTCTTCCTTCAAACAGTTGTGCATGCGTGTAGCCCTCCAAGCCAGGTGGCTTCCCGGGCCTTCCTATGGTTCTCCTGGAAGAGCAGGGGGAGCTTCCCCCGGGCCAGGTTGATTTGTTCGAGCCCAAGCCCACCACACACACACGTAAGTAGGTGCCCACACCAACGACGTCTTTAGGTTCCCGTGTCATTCCTTGGCCGCATCCCCCGCATCAGCTTCTCCGGCGCACACAGTTTACCCCCGCCCCACACTGCTCCAAATTGAGACCTCGTCGGTGGGCTCAGAACCCTCTGTTCATTGGGTGGGTGTCCTTCTCCCCGAATGGATTCCGTGCTGCTGATTTTCCCTTTCTGTGCAGTCTTCACCTACATGTCTACACCACTGGAGAAAACCTGAACCTGTTTTAACAAGAGCCACTTGTGGTGGACCCATTACAACACATCTGTGGTTCTGTTTCCAATTTGATCACTTAGCGTTATTCTATTTGGTGTGGTTTGGCCCTTAGGTACACTTACGCACGCACGCACGCACGCACTGCTCTCAGTTCTGTTTTCCTCCCGAAGATGACAGGTTCCCTCCCCCTTTCACTGTATCTAGCTCCAAACTAACTGGATGAACATTTTTAGGACTGTTGGACCATTTTTTAGAAGTCACATCCGTTTCACTTCTCCAGGCTCCTGATGGCCCCTTTTACTTTCCATGATTTTCCTAGACATAATTATAAGTGGTTCAATCAGCTCCCCGCTTAGCATGTTCCCAGAACACTGGCCTTAATACCTCATGATGGATGTCATCCTGGCTTGCTGATTTGTGAAACCTTTACATTTTCTGAGTATTCTCCTACCTGCTTTCTATCAGTAACGATTTTTGCACCGTCTGCATTTACTTCCTAATTATCCAAATTCCTTTTTGTCATTTTTCTTTTTAAAGACTGATCTAAAAAATGAGCTGAGTATCTCTGCCCTGTAGGAGGTAAGATGAATCTCCCACTTCTCCTCATTTATTAACAGTCTATGTGCTCGCTGGTCTTTCCCCCACCTTTCCCTTCCCCTCACCCTCAATATATTGCAAAACATGTTTATTCCCTTTAACTCTTCACTAGTTCAAGTTTCTCTCCACTTCCTATGGTTTGTTCTCTTGCCCACAGGCCCCAGGATCTCTCCTCTGCTGCCTACCAAAGACAATCCTCTTATTTTGCTGAACACTAGGGTGGCCTAACCCAAAGCTATTCTAGCTGGCAAAACCTTTCTTTTTCTCTTACTATACATCAGAACTGGGCTGAGGTTCTGAGTGTTCTTTCAGCCTTCTCCTCCTCAGGGCTCCAAAATTGGACTCGCATCTTTGGAATATGGGGGGAAAAACTGAAGCTAGCCGCCTGCTTTCCCTACCTCACCTAAAAGACCTCGACCATCATTTCCATTTTCTCCCATCCCCTGCCTTGAAAATGTTCTCTGCACCATTCAGGCTCGCTGGTTTCCATTATGGGGTTCTAAAGACATTTTCTAGATGTCAGAGTAATACTTAGCTCTCACTTTTACCTCTAGGAAGACTTGGCTTTCATTTTGCTCATTTTCTCTGTGAGTTGCTACCTTTCCTCTTTCTCCTTTCATTCATTCATTCCTCCATTCACTCATTCATTCATTTATTCATTCATTCAACACGTATTAAGTGCTTGAGCGCCTACCGCAAGCACTGGGGATAGAGTAGCGAACAAAATGGCAGGATGCCTGATCTGATCACAGTTCTTGAGGTCTAGTAGAGGAGACATGAAATACTCTCCAGGTGGTATGAGAAAGTAAAACCAGAAGACAAGGCTTACATTGGGAGGACCGGAAAGGCTTCTTTAAGCAGTGATGTTCACAGAGGTGGGCAGGATGGGTAAGAGTTGGGTGTAGTGTACACTAAGATGCCTCAAAGGAAAGTTTGAACGTTTGATAAACCAAAGGAAAAGTAGTTGACTGAGCACAAGGAAGAGGAGAATGCCCTCAGCCAAGGCGAGGGAATAGTGCCCTAAACCGAGGATGAAATTTAAGACAAGGCACAGGATTGGGAAGGAAAATTATGCTCCACTGTGCCCTAGAAGAGTTGAGGGGCAACTCATTTCCAGTACCTTGGAACATTCCAGTTCATCTCCCTTGTTGCTTTGATGACAGGGCTGGTAAAAAATCGAGTGAAGCCATTGGATTTATTCTCTCTTCTTCCTTAGCTAATCAAGTGACCCTCCAGATTTTCTCACCTATAAATGGGAGTCTAGGCTTGACTAAAGAAAAATGCGAAAGATACAATTTCATGAAACAATTCTACTCCGGAGTGAAGGTGGGTATAGGAGGGGTGAAAGTTTTGGAATCTTTGGGAATGGACGGGCAATTTGGAAGAGATTGCTAGGTGATGCTGATATACCATCCAAGGGTTAATTTTTCAAAATCAACCCCTCTTGAGTCCCAGTTTCCTCATCATAAAAAAAGGGATTAACCCTATCCACCTATCTCCACAGATGGCAAGGAGATTCACATGAATCCTTTGAAAACTATGGAGTGTTCTTCAGCTTACTAGTAGTCAGGATGGAGAGACAAGTCTTCACTATGGTGACCCAGAAAGAGCTGGGGGGCCCTGTAGTGAGGAAGAGACCAGCAAAGCCTGAGGAAGATCTGTCCCCAGAGCCTCCAGAAGATGGACAAGGCCACGAGATGCAGCCCTGGGGATGGGAGAATGGTACAACCTGGACTCTTGGATGATGTAATATTCTGGGTATATTGCACGTTGCCATCGGAACAGGGTTGGAAAGGCCTCTGAGATCATCTAGGTCAAACACCACCTGAACAGAAACCCTTCCATCAGTGTTCTTCCGTGTTCTGGGGCACCCCTCCCAAGAGTTGGGACTCAAAGGCAGAACTTCTTGAGGAAAAGAAGGGGAGATGTGTAGAGAACAGGGATAGCCATTAAGGGGCAACTGAAGGGTAAAAGAGGTCTCCCTGCCCAGTAATAAGTCTGCGCCCCACCTGCTGACTCCATGTGGTTCCCCCATCTCTTCTAGGGTATGCCTTCTGGGGACACATGCACAAACCCAATCTACACAGGTGGGACTTCAGGTCAAGGACACCAAGAGCTTCTTCAAATATTCACCAGAGGAGAGGGTCCCCTGGCTTGCCTAAGGAAACAATCCCACTGCTCCCCCCCTCTGCCCAACCCTGCCTCAGGAAGAAAGGTCATTCCCTCCTCCTCCTCTCCGAAGCAGCTTTTCAAAGGTTAAATTCAACCAGCCTGCTCCACCACCCCCCTCACGCCCACCCCCAAACAAGAGAGGAAAAGTTAATTGAAAATGCTGTTTAATTTTTCAGCTCCAGTGGATCCTACCCCAGCACAGATGGCTCCCCCAGGACTGTCTGTCCCGAGCCCATCTCCACCACTCCATGGCTCCCCCCCTCCGGAGCATGGGGGCAGAGGCACAGCCAGCAGTGGCTCAAAGGGAGAAAAAAGAAGGGGGAGGGTTGGGGGGGGGGGGCACGGCCACACAAAAGAGCATTCTGAGCCCTTGGTTCCCTGGCCTAGGGAACAATGCTCCCGACTTGATCCTTTCATAAAGAGAGTTTCTGGTGTCAGGAGACAGCCGCCCAGCGCCCAAGCCGCCCGCACAGGCCACTTCACTGCCCACCACCAACTGCTGTGCTGGCTGGGCTTCATTCCGCACCCCCCTCTGCGTCCAGCTGGAAAGGAGTGCGGTACCAACCCCCACCCCACTCCCCCACTCGGAGCAGCCCGCTACTTGTTGCCCCCTAAAGGCTCTGACAGGGCCCCAGAGAGGCCAGCCAGCTGAGATGAAAGGCGAGGACTCTAACTGGATTACCCCAACCAGCCCCAGGACTAAAGAGGCCAAGAAGCCCTAATTAAAGCCATCCCCCTACCCCCTTCCCCCCCAACCCCAATCACCACAGCATTTCTCCTTTCATCCCAGGTTCTCCACTTTGTTCAAATTTCCGCTATTGATGAGTTACTAGGCTCTGGAGAGGTGGGGTGAGTGGAGAGAGGTACAGATCTCCTCAGCCTCCTATAGCTTAAAGCACTGGCTGTCAACGTGCTTGGACTCTGTTGTCCTTGCGTTTATAGGCAAGAAGGAGAAACCCTAGTGGGGAGGAAAAGAAACTCTCTGGCAAGGGAGCCAGAAGAGGAGAAGGGCATGGGCCCGAGGGCAAGAGGCCATCCTGCCTGCTGGATGAACAGCATCCCACGAGGTCAGGCACATTTTGGTGATCTGCCGCAATGACTGATGATGGGCTATGTGGAGAAGAGCAGCAGTGATCTCCCTCCCCAAGGGGAACCATGCGGGTTTGGTGGGTGGGCTCTGCCTTCCTCCTCTCCCCTCCTTTGTACCACCCAAAATTTCCCCCACTCCCACCTTCCCTTCCTTGCCCAGAATGAACCACTTGCCTTTGGCTAGAGAGCATGATGGGATATCTGAGCCTCCATGATAACCCTACCACAATGGTTCTGGGGTTTGTATGAATCAGTTCTCACCTTTTGGATCTTAATCATCTCACAAGGCAGATATTTTTGCCTTCACTTTACACATGAACTTGAGATGGAAAGATTCCAAGGAACTTCCATTACCACACCTACCGTTCTGCAAGTCTGTGGCAGAACGAAGACAAGAGGCCAGGCCGCCTGACTCCCACGTCAGTGTCCTCCCCTCAGCCAAACTCCCTGAATGTCAGAGAGGCCCAGGGTGAATGGGAGTGCTCTTTCCAAGGATTCTGGGCTTGCTCTTTGGGAAGAGGGAGTGGAGGTTTTGCCTTTCTTGGGTCATCCCAGCCTATGCGGCATGGCCAGAGGCTGAGAGATAACCCCCGGGGCAAACAGATGAGGGCAGCAAACGATGGACCCAAACTGAGGGCCCCATGGCACTTTCCCTTTTCTATTCCCTGGCCTGTGATGACAATCTTCCTTGGCAGTTCCTTCTTACCAGTGCCTTCAGCCTGTCTGTCTTGGTGTGATGACAGGAAAAGAGGGGGAAGAGTTCCAGCGGCCACTGGAGCCCACTTCCCTGTCCCACTATCAGAAGCTGCTGGCAGACCGGGTCTTCCTGCATACCTGCCCCGCTCTGACCACTGCGGGCTGTCCTTCCTGCATACCTGCCCCGCTCTGACCACTGCGGGACTGTCACGTTGGTGAGATGGCCCTAAGGAGATTAGTGTCCTGGTGCCAGTACCCCGCAACCACCTCTGGGCTGGGACGCCCCCAGGCATTGATTGGGCCCCCGGGTCCACGCAGAGGAAGCCTCAGTGTTTGTGTTTATTCTTTTGTTCTGTCTTGTTTGCTGCCCCGAGCAGAGGTAAGGGATAGGAGTGCTCTTTTTGCCTCATTTTTTCAAACGAGGGGGTAAGATGGGATACCTGCCTGAGGTGTTTAGGGTGGGGGAAAAGGATTCCACCAACCAGAGGAGGGCGGAGACTGGCAGGGCATGGGGGGAGGGGAGCGGAGAGGATTGGAGGGAGGTCAAGGGAGAAACGAAGAAAGAGGAAAAAAGAAAAACCCAGCAGTGCGCCATGTCGCATTGTTCATGCTCAGCCCTTCAATTTGCTCTCTGCATTCTCCTGCCGTGGGGAGAATGTTACGCTGGCTTAAGGGACAAATCAGACACAAAATAAAGACCAACACTCAGCAGTAAAGCAATTATCGCAACATTTTATGCCAGGACTGTTCCTTTTGAAGGCAGCCTGGTGCTACCCGCATGTACCTTAACCCGTTCCTAATAACCATAAAGTTACCATTATTTACGGTACAAGACATTAAATAAATAATGCAAACTCAGGCAGGCGAGCAGATCGCGCGGAGCTAGGCAAGAAGGCTTCCCTGCTGTGGGCCGGCCGCAGGGGTTAACAGGGGATGGAAGGGACGCTCCCAGGGACCTGTCTAGGCCTCACTTGCCCTCTCCCATGGGAGGCCACGAAGAGCCAAGAGGGCACACAGCACAGCAAGCCGGAAGGGGAGGACAGAAACTAGGTAAGGCCTGACCCGGAGCCCAACCAAGAGGGAATCCAGCCAGGACCGACATGGCCCATGGACTTGGCTAGAGTCCTGTCTCCTTGATGGTCGCCTGGGAGGGAGCCAGGACCTAGAGGAACTCTCCGGAAGTCGTGTGATAAAGGGGGTTGAATAGGGGCTCCAAAGTCAGTCAGACCTGGGTTCAAATCCTGCTGCTTCTTAAAAGCCTGTGGACCCTGTGTAAGTGGTGATCTTTTTCAGTTTCAGTTTCCTCGGTGATAAAATGGCAGACATCACATGCAGTTTTGGGAGCTGCCATGAAGATAAATGAAATGAATGTAAAGCAGGGAGAACAGTGCTTGGCACTTAACATCTATTTAATGTTGATTTTTCTTTCCCTCTGAAAGGAATTATTAGCCTCACTTTTAGAGATCAAAACTGGTCATGTGATGACAGCACCCTGAAACGGGCCTGAGCATTCCAAAGGTTTCCAGCTCGAGGTGAGGGGCGGGGAGAGAGGCCAGATTGGATAAATGGATAGATGCCGCCTTCTTAAGACGGAAATGGTCATGTGGCCTCCAAAGGACACTGTCCATTCATACTGAGAAAGATACTGATGGCAAAGAGATTGCACGGGCCCTGGTCTCTGGGGCCCTGGTCTCTGGAGCCCTGTTTCTGAGGTGTCAGACACTATCTGCAAAATCAGATATGCAAGAGGGGGCTTTGCCCTTTCCGCCTGTTCCATTCTAACCCACTTGTCATAACCTGTGCCCATCCAGAACCTCAGAGAATCAAACTGCGTTCGGTGTTGCTACAAGCCCGGATTCCTGACGGGAGTCTCAAAGGAACCGGCCCCACTGGGTCGCCACTCTGTGCTTCAACTAGCCTCCCCTCCTTCTGCCTCCTCCTGGTCTCTGAATCTGAGCCCAGGAGGCCAGGGAGGATCACAAGGGCCTGAGCCCCAGGGGTCCACGCTAATGTGGTCCTTACAGCTTCTATGTGACAGCCATTAATGTTCACACCCTTGGACAGATGAGCTCGTGATCCACCCCAAAGACAGGTGCTGGGCTGGGCTGGCCCACAGGCTTGGCTTCTACTCAGATCAGGATATTTTTGAGGTGCATCAGGATTATCTAACCAAAGGTAGTTGATCAGCATGCCTAGAACTTTAAGGAGCATCAGAATCGAGTGGAGAGCTTATTAAAAGACAAATTGCTAGGCCCACACCCAGAATTTCTGGTTGAGCAGGTCTGGAGTAGGGCCTGAGGATTCCCATTTCTGAATTCCCAGGTGATGTGGACACTACTGGTCCGGGGACCCGGCTATGAGGACACTGGCCAAGAAATCTTCCTCTGGTCAACTTTCCCAGTGTCCTCTCACCACCTCAGACCTGGTCGTCAAAGATGGACCAAAAGACCCACTCTTGGAGGCGGGGATGGGGGTTGGGGTTGGAGGGGCCTGGGATGATTTTTTGGCTGCAAACCAGAGAACAAATCAGAAAAGTACTCTCAGTGGGCCAGTGGATGAAGGGTGGCACAGATCTGGACATCTTTCAGCACATAAATTCACGTGCACACAAAAATCGGCACATTCCTCTTTTATTTCCTTTAGCCAAGATTTGGAGTCCAAGCCTCTTCTTGCTCACTGGGGCGAGTTTTCATCTCTGGAATGCTTTCCTTTTGTAGACATTTCAAATGGACCAGAATTAAAAGACCAAAAAAAAAA
>ML105397.1:21604-41931 GCA_003697995.1 Taxidea taxus jeffersonii
CCAAACTCTTTCAAAGCCAATCTGATTGAAATTCAAAAACTTTCCAGGGCCCTCGGCACCACTCTCTACTCCTCCCCGTATTGACAGCGGCTCACCAGCCACCCCCCAACCTTCCAACCCCTCGCCCCCCCAGCAATGCATAAAATAGAGGGACAAAGGGCTCTCCCACCCCCTTCCCCCAAGCACAAGACTCTCCCTTTGTATCATTGTATCACTTGAGGCTGGTGGAAAAAGAGAGCTGGCTCTGGGCTCCCCATTGTCTCTGGCCACCCCACCCCCACTGCCTTCTGCAGCTTGGAGGCCTAATGCTGGGACCAGCTTAGTTGACCAAACCAGAAGTTGGGGCCCTCTATGGAGGCTCAAGGCCCACCCTTTGATGGAAGGAAAGAGAGCCAAGAGCAAGTCTAGGCCGGAAGAGGGCCTGGCCTCATGGCTCCCTAGCCACACATCCCAAGCTTGAGAGTGGACCTAGAACAGCAGCCCCAAGCTTGCTCCCTTGTTTTCCTGGACACCAGATGGAGATCCTCCCTCTTTCTTCTTTACAGACTCCCTCCCTCCCTCTGCTGCAGGAGCAATTAGAATGGTCTGGCAGGCTCTGGGGAGGGGAGGGGGCCCAGGTGGTAGCCAGGAGGCTATTAGAGAATAGAGAAAGGCAGCCGGGGGACACCTCCCTGAGCAGGGTGGCAGCCACTGGGGAGGAAAAAAATCTAAACAATTTTCAATTAATTAATTAATTCAACAAGTATTTATTGAGCACCTACCATATGCTCACTGGGGAAATGGCCGTGGACAAAATATAGTCTCTCCTTGCAGAGCTTACATTCTAGTGGGAGAGAGATAACCAACAAATTGAATCAACATTCAGGTTTAAGTGTATATGGAAAAATAGAGACAGAAAAGGGGCTAGAGAGCCCTAGGTGGGGTAGTGTTAATGGGGAGAGGGGAGGGTGTGTCATGAAGGTCTCCTGATAGAGTCAGAATTTAGAGAGAGGCCTATCTCAAGGAAGTGTCTGGGAAAGGAGGATCCCAGCCCCAGGGAACAGCAAGAACAGAGGCCCTAAATTATTGATTAAGGAAGAGAAAGGCTGAAGCAGTGAGATCAAAGGGAAACTGTAAGCATTAGATTAGAGAGGAGCAGGGAGGCCAGATAATGTAGGGTCTCTTAAACCTTGATAAGGGGGTTGGATTTTACTCTGAATGGGTGGGAAGCCAGAAGGGTCAGATAATTTGATTTATGTTTTAGAAGTTCCCAGGGCAAACACAGAAGTGGGGAGACCTTAACAGGAGACTGTTGTAATTACCTGGGCGAGAGATGATGGTGGCTCGGACCAGGGACTGACGTAGAAATAGAGAGGAATGGCCAGATTTTGGTTATGTCCTGCTGGTAGAGCCAACAGGATATGCTGGTTGGTTGCATGGAAGGCATGAGAGAAAGGAATTAAGGAAGACTTCAGGGTTTGGGGCCTGATCCAAATGGAAGACTGAAGTAGCCATTTATTGATAAGGCGGAGATAAAGGGGATACTTATTTGGGCCTATGCACTTAGAAGAATGAGGAGTTCAGTTCTGGGCTTCTACATCTGAGCTGCCTATTAGACATTCCAGGGAGATGTCCAGTAAGCAACTGGGAACAGGGGTTTGAAGTTGAGAGGACAGGCCTGGGCTAGAGGTATACATCTATGAGTAGCCCACACATGGCTGGTATGAAAGTCAAGAGACTGGGTGAGATTGCCTAGGATGGGGGTGTAGATAGAAAAGTGGAGAAATCCATGGCCAAGTCCAAGGGTACACCAAAGCTTAGAGGTCAGAGAGAGGAGGAAGAACCAGCAAAAGAGGAGCAAGGAGTGAGGTAGGAGAACCAAGAGAAGGTGGTGTCTTAAAAGGCATGTGAAGAAAGGCTGGGAGGAGGGAATGATTGGTTGAGTGTGATGTCGACTGAAGACTGGTCATTGGATTTGGCAATAGAAGAAGTCACTAGTAACCTTGACAAAAGCCATTTCAGAGGAAAGATTGGGGAAAAATCTGTGTGAAGAGGGTTTGAGTGAGAATGAAAGAAGAGGAGGGTGACAAGGACCGATGTAAAGGGGAATGGGATCAATGGAAGGGTTCTTTAGAAGGTGGTCAATATCGACACATATTTGTATGTTGACGGGAATGATGCAGCAGAGAGAGAAAATCTGATGATGAGATGGAGAGGAGACAACTGCTGGGACAGTGAGTCCCAGCAGTTACGGAAGTAAGAGGGACTGGGATCCAGAGCATAAGTGCAGGAGTTCTTCTAGAGAAACATGACATGTCACCTATAGCAATAGGGGAGAAAGCTCAAACACAGATACAGATACAGATGAGATGAGGTCCATAAGATGGTGGAAGCTGGTATAAGTTATCTTCTGATGGGAAATTGGAAATGGTTCTTGAGGGGCGGCGGGGTGGAGGGAGGTCCTTGGACCAGGAGCACTGGCAATGCAAATCTTTGGGCTGGACTCTAGACCTACACAATCAGAAACTCGGAGGGTAGGGTCCAGAAGTCTAGCCCTCCTGGATGATTTGATGATGTTAAAGTTTGATGATTACTGGTATAGTAGATTTTGATGGATTCTGGGAGTTGGGCGGAGAGTGGGGTGAGAGTGGGATCAGATTAGTGCAGTAGTTCTCAACCATGGCCACACGACTTTAGAATCACCAGGAGAGCTTTAAAACTCCCAGTGCCCAGACTGTCCTCTAGAGTCAGTGAAATTACAATCTGTCAGGGATGGGGACTTTGAGGATATCAGTATTTTTCAGTTTGTCCTGTGACTCCAATATGTGGGCAAGGCTGAGAACCACTAGATTAGGCATTATACAGAGCTCTAAGGAATGACAGTCTAGGTGATGATGTCGTCCTGGGAGCCAGAGGACTTTGGTGGTGAGTACGTAAACAGAAAGCATGACAATACTGGTCCAGGTAGACTCTGGGGCAGAATTTAGTGGTGAGGCTGGTTGTGCTACCGCGGAAGGTATGACAGTATTTTTAGGACCATGTGGACCTCTGGAGTTTCCACATTCCGCATTCCAAAGTCAAGTGTCTTTCTCTTCTGGGAACCCAGAAGCAATGTAGTTTGGGAGGACAGACAGATCTATAAACGAAAGAAAGAGGTATGTTCACTGCCCACCAAGTATACTCCATGGTAAATGCTGGCTTCCTTTGGGCATGCCCACGTCTAGGGAAGCAAGGGCTCTCTGAGCCAAGTTCTGGCAAGGTCTCTGCTGATGCACTGCTTCCAACCAGTGAGCTCCTTGGCCAGGCCAGGCTTTTCCCCAGCTGGTTTCTTTTCTCATGGAAGCACAAGCAGCTTTTCATGTATCAGGCATCTTGGCCTCCACGTCCAGTCCAGATGCCTTGGGAGTTCAGATAAGAGAAGGAACACAATTAGCTTTGGAAGAAGATGTATCCTAAGAATTTAGGAGCAACTTCTAGCAGAAAGGGAGGGTCTTGAGAGCTGTGTAATATGTGCTTAATAAATGTAGATAATAAATCCAGGAATGAGGAGAATTATTGAATTTGGGGGAATGGGGAGATTATCAGGTACTGGGGAAAAGGAGTAAGGATGATCATATATGCATGCTTTATGGTTTGGTCTTTATGCAGGAAGACTTGATTGAGGGAGATTCTCTCATATAATAAAACAACACTAAGGCCAAAGAGAAGGGTTATAACATGGTGGTGATGGGGCAATAGGGGATTATCACACACCTGCGGATGGGAGGAATTGCCAGACACTGGAGTCTGAGCATACCCTGGTGAGACCTGATGGTCACTTAAGATTCCAGATTAACTCACACAGGTGTGTAAGGGTCCAAGAACATAAAGGGCAGGTGACTTTATACAGGAAGAGGTTGGTCTCTAAGCATAGAGTAGAAGACTGGTGGTGGGGGGAAGGAATCATCAAGTACATATATGCCCAGAATCACTAGCCTTGAGAACATACCTGGACTGTGGATAAGGTAAGGTGGACACATCAGAAAGGAGGAAACAGATGTGTAAAATACGGCTGTCATAGCAGCATTGTTTTAAAGGAACCCCCAGAGATGCCTCAGGAATTCTGGGCTCTGAGACTCAGAATTAATTTGAAAGGTGACACCAACATAGCTCTTGCTCTGTATCCAGGGCAAGGGCGGAAGTGGTCAGAGGAGAAACTGTCCTGAAGGTCCCGCCCCCAACCTCAGGCCAGGAAATATTATGGCCGGGACTCTTTGTCTTTAAAGCAATAGGCAGGTGGGCAGGAAGAAGGGGCCACTGTCTTTCTGCTCATCAGGACTGGGACCACAGGAAAGAGCAGGCACCTTCTGCAGACCTCACCCTGTCGTTCCCTGCCCTAGTAGTTCCTTGTTCTCCAGAGCAGGCTGCAAAATTATTCAGCATTCCCAAGTGACCATGCTTGATTAAGTTTCAATTTTAGCAACTTGCTACTTGAACAGGGGAGGCTGTTTCATTGTTGGGGCGGGGGAGGGAAGAACTAGACTAAAAGTTGGGCTCTGGACTCTCAGCCCACATCACACTTATCTAGGCACCGCAGCACGACATGGGATGTGGGAGGGAGCAAAGGGCAAGGGTGAAAAGTAGGAGCGGCTGATGTGGTGAGTCCTCCTTCCCTACTCCATGGCCCATACCTTTCTTCTCATACACCAGCTCTGCAGGGCTGGGGTTGGGAGGGGGCGCTGGTTCATTCATTTAAGCCTTCCTATCTTTCCACAGCATTTCTCACCCCGTGGGTTTTTAGCCAAAGCTCTTCAGAGTGGGTGTCTGCGTTTCATTCATTCATTTCACTCATTCATTCTCCTGCCATTCCTCCCATCTTCTAGGGATATCTCACTCACTTTCATAGCTTTAGTTATGATAGAAATGTTAGTGGTTCTAACTCTATCACCTGCTGAGACCTCTCTTCTGAATTCCATCCTGGGAAACCTGGTGCCCCCAACTTCACCAGGATTCCCCCATCGGCACCTAAAATGCAGTATGTCAAAAGCAGAACTCATTCTTACTCCCCTTCACCTTAATTTGTCCTCCCATTTCAGTGGATGCCCCTTCTGTTCACCCTGCCGCCCAGTCTACCCTGGAGCTGCTCTTTATTTTCCGCTCGAGAACCACACTGCTCTTTCTAAAGTACAAATCTGCGGTGTTTCCTAAAACTGAAAACTCTCTGGTGGTTTCCCATTGTTTGTAGGATTTGGACCAAGCTCCTTAACAAGGCTGATAAAAGCCCCACATGGCTACTCTTGCCTACCTCTTCTGTATAATCTCTTGTCACTGTTTCATTTACCCATTCATTCAGTGACTGTGCATTGAGTGCTTACTACCTGCCAGGTAGTATTCCAACTGGTGGGATAAGGCAGTGAACAGAATGGGTCTCTGCCATCTTGGAGTTCTAGCTATCCTGATGTACTTTCTGTTCCCCTCTCACCTCGGGACCAATATATACAAAGTTTATTATTCTGCCTGGAAAGCTCATTGTCTTCCTTCTACTAGAATGTCTCTCTACTCCAGTTCTCCCTGCCTAGCTAACTCCTACTCATCATTTAGGTCTCTCACGCTCTCCAGACAAGGTTAGTTTCCCCTAACCACGTGCTTCTATAGCAACTTGTACCAGCTCCATCAAAGCACTCAACTACATTTTCTTCTAACTGCTTTTTAAGCTGTCTGTATTGCCAGAAGATTTGTACATTCTTTGAAGGCAGTTTTCGACACCATCTTGTTGTATCGTCAGTGCCTAGCATTGTGGAGTTCTGAGAACATTTATCTTGCCATCCAAACATACTCTTTTTTTCCCCCCAAAGATTTTATTTATTTATTTGACAGAGAGATAGAGAGCACAAGTAGGCAGAGCAGCAGGCAGAGGGAGAGGGAGAAGCAGGCTCTCTGCTGAGCAGGGAGCCCTATATGGGGCTCAATCCCAGGACCCTGGGATCATGACCTGAGCCGAAGGCAGCTGCTTAACTGACTGAGCCTCCCAGGTGCCCCAAAACATACTCTTTTTAAAAAAATTGTTCTTTCCTGTTCATATTAATGGTGCTACCCATTGCTCACAGGCACACAACTTAGAAACTTTATCATGAATTATTTTTTCTCACTTGTCCATGCGTCAAAATCTTAGCTAAGTCCAATAGATCCTCAACCTCTGTCACCTCTCTTTAGTTTATCCCCCCTTTTTTATTCTATTACTGTTCCAGTTCAAGTCCTCAGCTTTCTTGTCTTTTGGAAATACATCTTTATTAAGGTGTAATTTACATACCACACAATAGACCCATTAAAAATGCAATGATTTGGATATACACAAAGTTGTGCAGCTATCACCACAATGAATTTTAGAACATTTTCATCACCCTCCCAAAAAAGCCATACCTTTAAGCTATCACCCCTAATCCTTTTATTCCGCACAGTCCTACCAACCACTAATCTACTTTCTATCTCTACAGGTTTGCCTATCTTGGAGCTTTCATATAAATGAAACCAAATAATACATTGCCTTTTATGTGATGTAGTCAAGGTTCATCCCTGTTACAGCATGTATCCATCCCTGGTTTTTTTCCAGCTTTATTGAGATATAATTGACATATAACATTGGATAAGCTTAAGGTATACACTGTGTTAATTTGACACACACCTATTACAAAATAATTATCACAGGGTGCCTGGGTGGCTCACTGGGTTAAGCCTCTGCCTTCGGTTCAGGTCATGATCTCAGAGTCCTGGGATCGAGCCCCGCATCGGGCTCTCTGCTCAGTAGGGACCCTACTTCCCCCTCTCTCTCTGCCTGCCTCTCTGCCTACTTGTGATCCCTCTCTCTCTCTCTGTCAAATAAATAAATAAAATCTTAAAAAAAAAAAACACAAAAAAACCCACAAAATAATTACCATTGTAGGGCTAGTTAGAGTCTCTATCACCTCACATAAGTACCATTTCTTTTTGTGGTGAGAACATTTAAGACTAACTCCCTTAAAAAAAGGAAAAAGAAAAAGACTGACTCCCTTAGGAACTTTCTAGTATATAATATACTAGTATATAATATAGTGTTGTTAACTGTAATCAGCTTGCTGTACATGAGATTTCCCGGAATTTATTCATCGTATAAGTGGATATTTCTATCATTTGCCCAACATCTCCATTTCCCTGCACTCATCAGCCCTTGGAAACCCCATTCTAATGTCTGTTTCTATGAATCTGGCTTATTTATTTATTTATTTATTTAGTCACCTCTACCCCCATTGTGGGGCTTGAACTCATGACCCTGAGATCAAGACTTGCATGCTCTACCGACTGACCCAACCAGGAGCCTCTGTTTGACTTTTTTTTAGATTCCACATGTAAGTGATATCCTACAGTATTTGCTTTCTCTGTCTGACTTACTTCACCTGGCGTAACGTTCTCAAGGTCTATCCATGTTATGGCAAAGGACAGGATTTCCTTTTTTTTTTTTTTAATGGTTGAATACTCTTACACTGTATATGTATGCATCATTTTTTGTTTATCCTTTTGTCTGTTAATGGACTCTTAAGTTGCTTCTCTGTCTTGGCTATTGTGAATAATGCTGCAATAAACATGGGAGTGCAGATATCTCTTTGAGATCCTGATTTCATTTCCTTTGGCTGTATACCGAGAAATAGAGTTGCTGGATCTTATGATACTGTATTTTTAATTTTTTGAGGAACCTCCATACTGTTTTCCATAGTAGCTTGGCCAAGCTCCATCCCCACCACTTTTCTCGAGAGTTCCCTTTTCTCCACATCCTCACCAACATTTGTTACCTCTTGTCTTTTTGATGACAGTCATTCTAACAGGTATGAGATGATATCTCATTGTGGTTTTAATTTGCATTTCCTTGATGATTAGTGATGCTGAATGTATTTCATGTACTTATGGGACACTGGTATGTCTTCTTTGGAAGAATATTCAGATCCTGTGCTCAACTTTTAATCAGATTCTTTTTCAACTATTGAGTTGTAGAAGTTCCTTATATATTTTGGATGTTAACCCCTTATCCAATATATGATTTGCAAATATCTTCTCCCACTCAGTATGTTGGATTTTCATTTTGTTGATGGTTGCTTGGGATGTGCAGAAACTTTTCAGTTTGATGTAGTCCCACTTACTTATTTTTTTTTAAGACTTTATTTTTTTTATTTATTAGTGAAAGAGAGAGAGCGAGCGAGCACAGGCAGACAGAGAGGCAGGCAGAGGCAGAGGGAGAAGCAGGCTCCCTGCCAAGCAAGGAGCCCGATGTGGGACTCGATCCCAGGACGCTGGGATCATGACCTGAGCCGAAGGCAGCTGCTTAACCAACTGAGCCATCCAAGCGTCCCCCACTTACTTATTTTTGCTCTTGTTGCTTGTGCTTCTGGTGTCATACCTAAAAAAATTGTTGCTAAGAACATCAAGGAGCATGTTCTCTGTTTTCTCCCAGGTTCAGAGCTTACATTTAAGTCTTTAATCCATTTAGAGTTAAATTTTGTGAGCATTGTAAGATAGGAGTCCAATTTCATTCTTCTGCATGGGATTCCCAGTTTTCCCACTAGAGTTTATTGAAGAGACTATCCTTTCTCCATTGAGTAGTCTGAGGTCCCTTGTCAAATTTTTTTTTTTTAAGATTTTATTTATTTATTTGACAGAGAGAGATCACAAGTAGGCAGAGAGGCAAGCAGAGAGAGAGGAAGGGAAGCAGGCTCCCTGCTGAGCAGAGAGCCCGATGCGGGGCTCGATCCCAGGACCCTGGGATCATGACCTGAGCTGAAGGCAGAGGTTTTAACCCGCTGAGCCACCCAGGTGCCCCTCCCTTGTCAAATACTAGTTGACTGTTTAGGTGAGGGTTTATTTCTGGGTTCTCAGTTCTGTTTCATTGTTCTGTGTGTCTATTTTCATGCCAGTACCATATAGTTTTGATTACTACAGCTTTGTAGATAGCTTGACGGCAGGAAGTGTGATGCCTCCAGCTCTGTCCCTTTTCAGGATTTCTTTGACTATTCGGTGTCCTTTATAGTTTCATACAAATTTTAGGGTTGTTTGTCTATTTTGTCTATTTCTGTGAAAAATGCCATTGGAATTTTGATAAGGATTACATTGACCGCATAGGTACCTTTGTGTAGTATGGACATTTTACCAATATTAATTCTTCTGATCCATGAACATGGGTTATCATTCCATTTATTTGTGTCTTTTTCAATTTCTTTCACCAAAGTCTTATAGTTTTCAGTGTACAGCTCTTTCACCTCCTTGGTTAAAGTTATTCTTAAGTATTTTATTGTTTTTGATGGTATTGTAAATGGAATTGTTTTATTTCTTTTTCAGACATTCCATTGTTCATGTATAGAAATGCAACCAATTTCTATATGCTGATTTTGTAACTTGTAACCTTACTGATTTTTGTTGATTTGTTCTAACAGGGCTTTTTTTGTTGCTTGTTTTGTTGTTTGTTTTTTGGTGGAGTCTTTAGGAGTTCCTTCATATAGGATCATATCATCTGCAAACAGACAGTTTTACATCTTCCTCTCTAATTTGGATGAATTTTATTTTTCTTGCTTAAATGTTCTAGCTAAGACTTTTAGTGCAATGTTGAATAGGAGTGGCGAGAGTGGGCACCCTTGTATCATTCCTGATCTTACAGGAGAAGCTTTGACTCTTTCGCCATTGAGTATGATGTTTTAGTTGTGAGCTGGTCATATGGTCTTTATTATGTTGAGGTGTTTCTGTTATACTCAATTTGTTGAGAATTTTTTTAAAAAGATTTATTTATTTATTTTAGAGGGAGAGAGAGAGGTGGGAGGGCAGAGAAACCTAAGCAGACTTCACACTGAGTGCAGTGCCCAACAGGGGTGAGGGTGGGGGGTGGGTGGGTGCAGAGCCTGAGGTGGGGCTCAATTTCATGACCCTGAGATCAGACCCGAGTCCAAACCAAGAGTCAGATGCTTAACTGCCTGGGATACCCAGGCACTCCAAGAGAATTTTTATCATTAAAGGATGCTGTATTTTGTCAAATGCTTTTTCTGCATCTATTGAGATGATTACATGATTCTTATCTTTTATTCTATTAATGTAGTTTATCAGATTTATTTATTTTTTTTAAAGATTTTATTTATTTATTTGACAGAGATCACAAGTAGGCAGAGAGGCAGGCGGGGGTGGGGAGGGAAGCAGACTCCCTGCTGAGCAGAGAGCCTGATGTGGGGCTCGATCCCAGGACCCTGAGATCACGACTTGAGCCGAAGGCAGAGGCTGTAAGTCACTGAGCCACCCAGGTGCCCCAGTTTATCAGATTTATTGATTTGTGTATGTTGGGCCATCCTTGCAAACCAGGGATTAATCTCACTTGATCATGGTGTATGATCCTTTTTTTAAAGTGCTGTTAATAATATTCTGTTGAGAACTTCTGCACCTATATTTATCAAGGATATTGGCCTGTAGTTTTCTTTTCTTATAGTGTCCTTATCTGGCTTTGGTATCAAGGTAGTGCAGCCTTGTAAAAATCATTTGGAAGTGTTTCCTCCTCTTCAATTTTTGGCAGAGTTTGAGAAAGATTGGTAATAATTCTTCTTTAAATATTTGGTACTTCATGTACCAGTCATTTTATGACTGAATACTATTTCATTGTTGGATAAATTACACTTTGTTTATTCACTCATCACTTGATGAATATTTGAATTCTTTCCACCTTTGGCTATTACGAATAATGCTTCTATGAGCATCTGTATACAAATTTTTGTGTGGACATATGTTTTCAGTTCTTTGGGGCATAAACCTAAGAGTCAGAATTCCTGGGTCAAATGGTAACTCTATGTTTAACTTTTTGGGGAATTGTCAGACTGTTTTCAAAGTGGTTGCTTTTTAACTCCCAATAGGAATTTATAAATGTTCTAATTCTCCACTTCCTCACCAACATTTATCTGACTATTTGATTATAGCCACCCTAGTGGGTGTGAAGTAGAATCTCATTATGGTTTGGGTGTGCATTTCCCTGATGGCTAATGATATTGAGCATCTTTTCACGTGTTTATTGGGTTTTCATGTATCTTCTTTAGAGAAATAGCTATTCAAATCTTTTACCCATTTTAATATTGGGTTATGCTTTTTTATTATTGAGTTTACTTCTTTCTTCCCAATCCGGATGTCTTTTATTTTATTTTCTTGCCTAACTGCTTTGGCTAGACTCTCTAGTACAATGTTAAACATAAGTGGTGATAGTGGACTTCTTATCTTGTTTTTTGATACTCCCAGTTTTCCTCATTGAGGAAGTTCCCTTCTATTCCTAGTTTCTTGAGTGTTTTTATCATGAAGGGCTGTTTAATTTATCAAATTCCCCCCCCCAATCTATTGTGATGATCATTTGGTTTTTGTCCTCTATTCTATTAATATAGTGTATTACACTGATTTTTTTTTCAAATGTTAAACTAACTTTGTATTCCTATTTAGTTATGGTGCATAATTCTTTCTTTTTAGATGCTGCTGGATTTGCTATAATATTATTGGAGATTTTTGTGCTTATATTCATAAGGGATCTGTAATTTTATTTTCTTATGATCCATTTGACTGGTTTGGCATCACAGTAATATTGTCTTCACAGAATGACTTGGGAAGGGTTCCCTCCTCTTCTATGTTTTGGAAGAGTTTGTGAAGGATTGGTATCAACTATTCTTTTTTTTTTTTTTTTAAGTTTTTTTTTTTTTTTAATTTGTTTGACAGACAGAGATCACAAGTAAGCAGAGAGGCAGGCAGAGAGAGAGGAGGAAGCAGGCTCCCTGCCGAGCAGAGATCCTGATGTGGGGCCAGATCCCAGGACCCCGGGACCGTGACCTGAGCCGAAGACAGAGGCTCCAACCCACTGAGCCACCCAGGTGCCCCTGGTATTGACTATTCTTTAAAAGTTTGGGAGAATTCACCAGTGAAGCCATCTGGAGTTGGGCTTTTCTTTGTGGGAAGTTTTAAAATTACTAATTCAATTTCTTTACTTGTTATAGGTCTACTCAGATTTTCTTTCTCTTTAAGTCACTTGTGGTAGCTTTTATTTTTCTAGAAGTTTGTCCATTTTGTCTAAGTCATCTACCTTTTCTAATTATCTACTTTTTTTTTAAGTAGTTATCTACTAAACTACTGTTTAGTTATTCACTAACACTGTTTTTTTTCTTTTTTTTTTTTAATTTCTGCAAGGATGATAGTGATGTCTCCTCTTTCATTCCTAGATTTTGGTAGTCTGAGTACTTTTTCTTTTTTTCTTATTCAGTCTAGCTAAAGGTTTGCCCATTTGTTGATCTTTCTGAAGAACTACTTTTTAGTTTTGTTGATTTTCTTCTTTGTTTTTTAATTCAATATTTCATTTATTTTATTGTCTAATCTTTATTATTTCCTTCCTTGTGTTTGCTTTGAGTTTAGTTTGCTTTCCTTTTTCTAGTTTTTTAAACTGCAAGGTTAGGTTATTGATCTGAGATAGTCTTCTTTTTAAAGATTTTATTTATTTATTTGACAGACAGAGATCACAAGTAGGCAGAGAAGCAGGCAGAGAGAGAGGGGGAAGCCAGCTCCCTGCTGAGCAGAGAGCCCGATGCAGGGCTCGATCCCAGGACCCCAAAATCATGACCTGAGCTGAAAGCAGAGGCTTTAACCCACTGAGTCACCCAGGCACCCGGGTTCTTCTTTTTAAAGTGTAGGTGTTTAGGGGCACCTGGGTGGCTCAGTGGGTTAAGCCTCTACCTTCTGCTCAGGTCATGATCTCAGGGTCCTCAGGCTCTCTGCTTGGTGGGGAGCCTGCTTCCCCCTCCCCCTCTGCCTGTTTCTCTGCCTACTGTGATCTCTCTCTCTGTCAAATAAATAAATAAAATCTTAAAAAAAAAAATAAAGTGTAGGTGTTTAGAACTATGATTTCCCTCTGAGCACTGCTTTAGCTGCATCTGTTAAGTTTTGGTGTGTTGTGTTAGCATTTTCATTCATATCAATTTCTAATTTCCCTTTTGATTTCATCTTTGACCCCTCCATATGTATCTTTAACTGTTCCTAAGAAAGATATCCAGTACTTTCCTTTCTAGTTGATATCACATTTTGTTTCCTGACTAGTCTTATGAAGAACAGTTTAGCTTAATAAACATTTCTTGAGTACCTACTATGTTCAAGCTGAGCGCTGGGAATACAAAAATGGTTAAGACAGTTCCTGCACTGAAGTAATTCATAGTACAGTGGGAGAGATGACCCTGAAACTGATAAGTATAATAGAGATTGATAAATTCATGACAGACTTATGTTTAAAGTTCCAAAGAATATAGAAAAGAAAGTAATTAGCTCTGTTTAACAGACTAAATCTTATAATAGAGGTGATTACTGAGGAGGGCTTCTAAGGACAAATAATTCATTAATTAGGCAAAATCATTCCAGGCAGTGGAAACAATATGTAGACTTAGAGCTGTGAAACAAAATATGGTATTCATGACCACCCTTCCCTCTGTCCTCAGTCTATGAGATTCTGGTGAAGCAGATTCCACCATCACTCCAGGGTAATGGATGTGACCCAGGCATAAGACAATTAGAGCATTATGTTGCCCTGGCCAGGGTGATGGTTCAGGATGACACAAGTCAAAGCCAAAGGGTGGTACTGGGACTTCAACTGGGATTTTGACTAAAACCATTTACCTTTCTATGCTGGAAAGTGCCAAATGAACAGCTAAAAACTCAAGTTATCCTCATGCAGTTGAAACCAGGAAGATGGATGAGAGCAAAGGGAGAGTGTCTGGCACATAGTGGGAACTAAAAAAATATTCATTTAATAAATGCATGAATGAACAATGTGTAGAACAGAATCCTGAGGAATACCAAGATTTCCCAGCTTAAAGCCATCTCAACTTCCTCCGATCTCCCAAAATTCTCAGAATTGTTCTTATGGTGTTTAAAACCCTTGATTTCATAGTATAGTTATCTATAAACCTACATTATCTATTCTCTTAGGATTTAATGCTTTCTTGATCCTAACTATTGGATATATATCCTACTACTTCAGCATCAACTTTTATAATTTCAACAGTATTTTAAAACTTGAACATGCCATATGCAATTGATCCTGTCCTTCTCATAGTTTAGCCCCTCTTCCAGAATACTTCAATTCAATTCAACAAGCACTTTTTGAGAACTAACCAAGTGTCCATCACTTATAAAGTGAGATCCATTAGTGGAGGGTAATATCAACTTAAGAGTGATCATCAGCACTTTTTAATGAAATGCAGTAGAGTAAGACAGAAAATTGTAGAGTGCATCACATAAAGTAAGGAAATCACTATCTTGTGAAACTTTTGCTTCAGTTGGTGAGTGTGTATACTGAGTCACACTGTAAAACATATTTTTAAAATATAAATCATAGGGACGCCTGGGTGGCTCAGTTGATTAAGCGGCTGCCTTCAGCTCAGGTCATGATCCCAGCGTCCTGGGATCGAGTCCCACATCGGGCTCCTTGCTCGGCAGGGAGCCTGCTTCTCCCTCTGCCTGTGCTCTCTCTCTCTCTCTCTCTAACAAATTAAAAAAAAAAAAATATATATATATATAAATCATAGTGTAAAAAATTTGAAGGCCACTACTCTAAGACACACATATTACCAAGATGCACATGTCTTTGGTCTGTAACTCAACAACTAAGAATGCTTGTGACTTCCCTCCCTGTATCTCCAGCCAAAATTCTGAGACTTTTTTCCCAAGCCCAAACTCCGAAAAAGGATCACAAATCTGGTTAGAGTCCTTACTTCTGTTGCAGCAACAACATTAAAAAAAAAACAAAAACACCCAGAACTATGCTTTCAAATCTAACACACAACCTGGCTCCCAGCAGTTCGCTGCTGTTAATTGTGCTATTTATAATAACAGCAGTTACTTGGCACATGGTGTTTGCCAGGCAGTATTCTAGGCTCTTTACATGTATTATCATATTTACTTCTTTTTTAAAAAAAGATTTTATTTATTTATTTATTTGACAGAGAGAGAGAGAGAGAGCACAAGCAGGGGCAGCAACAGAGGGAGAGGGAGAAGCAGGATCCCAGGACCTTGAGATCATGACCTGAGAGCAAAGGCAGATGTTTAACCAACTGGGCCACCCAGGTGCCCCGATCATATTTACTTCTTATAATAACCCTAGAGGTAGGCAATATTATTGCCAATTTCATTTTATAGATTGAGGAGATTGAGGCACAGAAATATTGACTCCATTTCCCTGAAGCCACAAAAGTAGAAGGTGGTGGAACTATTTGACCCCGTGTCATCTAGTATTTCCACCTATGCTCTTAATCGCTAAGATCTAGTGGCTTCCCAAGTGGGCTTTACTATTGGAGAGACACATCCATGTCTTAAGGAACAACTCTTCCGGACTGGGCTCGAGTAGCTCTTTCCTGAAGAATATTCTTCACCTGGTAGTTCCTAGCTTTCCTAACCATCCATTTTGATAAAGAATAGCCTAATTTATTTGGCCCTGGGTTCAATGTTAATCAGCAGGTTGGTTTAGACTCTCACTAGTTCCCTCGGAGAGAGAAAAAAGGAGGAAAATGAGGCCAAAAATGCATTTCAATTTTTAAGGTTATTTTTAAAAAGCAAGATGATGGGGGAAGACAGCATATATCTGTCTCTTGAAAGGGAAGAGCCTCTGTCTCTCGCCCGTGGCTTTCTCTGACTTTGAAGCTCTGCTTCCTGCTGGAGCTTCCGAGCTCTGGGTGCCCTCTCAGCCCACGTGCTCCTGGAAGGTGAAGAGGACAAAATTGGGCCAGGTCGCCCAAAAGACCCCCATCCTTTGTTCTCAGTGAATGCTCTCTCTTTCTGAAAATGCTCAGCTTTATCTAAGAAAGGGAAAGGGCAGACCCTATTTCATTAGAAGAAAGGAAGAGGGTCTGGGAGACTGTTCCTTCCCCAGGTATTGGTGAGTTGCTAAATAACAGGGAGAAGAGTCAGAGAAAGGACAAAAAAATAAAAAAATAAATAAAAATAAATAAAAAATAAAATGACACAGCACAGCTCTGAGTCTCTCTCCTATCAGGTTTTACAGAGGGGCAATAGATTTTCTTCATTGCCAGTCCTGACTTATCACAGCCTTGTTTTTAATGAGGTATAATAAGGGGAACATTTTGTAACAACACGGTTCCCCTATTTTATCCCGCAAACAGCTGTGTCATGCTTGTGGCTGGAAGAATGAATCATATCTCTGCCGGCATATGCTAACTCCCATGTAATTACCCCAGCATCTTAAATAAAGCAGGTCCTAAACCTGTCGCTCACATTACAAGCAAACGGTGCAGACCTCGTAACTGGGGCCTCTATCATTACAATTAATTTATCACAGAAGCAACTGAGATTAGAGGCTAGAATTAAAACCCAGAGCATGGAGAGTCACCGTAGTGACACTGAAAAACAGGCTCTTGAGAGGCCGCTCACTCCAACCGCTGCCGGACTAATGCCTTTCCTGGGGAAAAGCAGCCTTAGTGGGATTTTGTTTTCTTTACATTTTTTTTCCCACTCCAAGATTTTACTAAAGTGATTTCCCTGCCTCTCTTGATTCAGAATGATGCTGGAAAGATTCTACCTGATACTTAAAGAGAACTCGGAGCAGGAGTCACCATTTCCTCATTCTTAAACGACCACTGTCTCTCCAGGCGTACAGTCCCCTGAGACGGCCCATTTGTTTTTGTTATTAGAAAGGAATTTCTCATGACATCAGTTTGTTTCCTTTCAGGAGGCAGGAGACTGGGGGAAGGGGGAAAATAGCCCAGAGTGTTTGCTTCAGATACAAAATGCTGTCTGCCGCTCCACAGGCTCTGGTTCTCAACCAGGGTTCCTCAACTGAACCTCAGGGACCGAAAAATTACCTCAGTAACTATTTTCTTAGTTCTCCCAAGGATGCTACAATTAGTCCACCTAGACAGTACATTCTAAAGGCACAAGCGAGAAGTTAATTCATTATGTTGAAGGGACAGCTTAGGGCATCTGTGCTTACTCTGGATGGAAGCATTATTCAGAAAGCCCACCAGAGAACCCTCTTCCAGGCCACGGAAGAGGCCCCCATCCTAGTCCTAGGCCCCCACCCCATCCTAGTCACAGCAGGTCTCACTCAACTCCTCATGTGGGACTCCTTTCGTTAATGAGGTGGATAGGGCCTTCACCGACCATCCCACCGAAAACCTGAAGTAGAATATCTCTGGTCTCCAGGCATGGACGTTGGGGGATCCTGGGGCTGCTTCATTGTTGTCACTGTCACCAGAGCTCAGCAGTCTATTCTCTGTCAGTTCTGCCTGTTGTGTGGCAGTTTACTGTGTGCCCACAAAAACCTGTTTCTTTTTCCTGGGCATACAGCTAGACGGTCTTCCCTAGCCTCCCTTGCGGTTAGATATGACTGAATTCCAGTCATTGGATCACAGGTGAAGGTGATGTGTGCTATGTTATTTCCTCTGGGCCAACAAAAGTCTCCTACTTGATCCTTTATGCTCTTTCTTTTCTCAGATGCCGGCTAGAACATCCAGAAGAGGATTCTGAACCCTAGGGGTTGACGAACCTGAATTCCCAAACTACTGCTATGAAGCTGCCCTTAGAACAGGGTTTGCTTGGTGTAGAAATTACCTTACACTGACTAATGAACTCTAAAAGTGAGCTGACCCAGCCCCTTCCTCAGGAGGCTCTACAGCCTGTGAAGGATAGGTGAGGAAGGATAGTCTGGATCCCAAGGCTGGGAAAACAGATTTGGATAGGGTGAGGGGCTTAGGATGGCAACAGTCAGCTGTGGGCCCAGACTCTCCATCTGGAAGAGGGAGCTCACAGCGTTGAGGGTTTCTTGGTCCCTCACATACTTGACGATTTCATCTGATAGGCTTTGGAAGGCTCAAGGGAGAAGAGGTAATGAGGAGGTAGTCTGAAAATCTGATTCAAATAGAATAATGAACATGTGTATGAAAGCAAACTAGAAATCATGATCTCGAATCAGATCAAGTTGCTGGGCTGCTTACACATCTCGGCCCTCTCTCATCTGGTTACTTGTCTACTCTTGCCTACTGCCTGTTCTCCAGCTCCATGGACATATCTTCAAACACCTTTACAAGGTAATCTGCTTGCCCACAAGCTTAGGAGTTCTTCAAGGTCAAGAGAAGAGCCTCATTCCAGTCTATACCACTTTAGCTGGTACTGGGCCTAGAAGCCAGGACTAGCTCAATATCTGCAGAATGAATGGGCACAAAACATTGCACATGTCGGTTTTTTGTTTTGTTTTGTTTTTAAAGATTTTTATTTTTTTTTTAAAGTCTTTATTTATTTATTTGAGAGAGAGAGAGAGAGTAGGAGAAGGGGAAGGGTGGGAGGGAAAAGCAGACTCCCTGCCAAGCAGGGAGTCTGATGCGGGACTCAATCCCAGGACTCCAGGATCACAACCTGAGCTGAAGGCAGTTGCTTAACCAACTGAGCCACCCAGGTGCCCTAAAGATTTTTTAAAAAATTTATTTGAGAGAGAGAGAGAGAACACAAGCAGAGGCAACAGCAAAGGGAGAAGCAGGCTCCCTGCTGAGTAGAGAGCCTGACTCGGGATTCCATGCCAGGACCCTGGGATCACGACCCAAGCCGAAAGCAGACGCTTAACCAACTCAGCCACCCAGGGCACCCAGGCACTCTCAGCGTGGTGCAGGTTAATGTGATGAGTTTATCTTCTAACTCTGCATGCTGGGATGCCCTCTAAAATAGTGCTGTAGACACTGGAGATGGTTCCTCCTCCATACTTCCTTTCAGCTTTCTTCCTGATCCAGAGCAACTATCTGGAGCTGGGCTTCTGGCATTGAGAGGGTGGAGCAGAGCTAACTGTCCCCCAGGAGATGGAACTGATCCCCTTGACAGGTGTATGTCAATTAACACGAGGACTGAATTAACCACAGCCTATGTCAAGGGCCAGCAATGTGAAACGTGAACAAGCCCAAGTACCTCATGCTACCAGAAAAGAACTCCTTTTCCTCCTACAGAAGGACTGTTAGCTCCACATAAGCTGTTCATTACTCACTGAGAGAAGGAACACAAAAATGCTTTGAAAAATCTGCGGCATATAAAAGGGGAACAGGGGTGCCCAGGGGGCTCAGTCGGTTGAGTGTCTGGCTTCGGCTCAGGTCATGATCCCAGGGTCCTGGATCAAGCCCCACATAGGGCTCCCTGCTCAGCAGGGAGTCAGCTAATCCTTCCGCTCTTTACCTTGCTCATGCTCTCTCACTCTCGCTCTCTCTCAAATAAATAAATAAAAATCTTTTTAAAAATAAAAAGATAAAATAAAATAAAAGAGGAAGAGATCAGTATTAACACTGGTCTGATCTCCCTCCTTCCTTCAAATGTCTTTACTACAGCCCACTCTCTCTACCCCTCCCATCCACTTGAGAAGGGAGCCTGCAGAGATCTCGTCTAGACCAGTTCTGGTCTGGCTTACAGAGCATTCTTGGTTTTATCTCATTGAAAAAAATATTATCCCTTTATGGAAAAATGGATCGAGTCAGTTTGGAATAGACGTTTAGGAGTGTGGGTGCAGGAGCGCCTGGGTGGTGCAGTTGAGTGGGCACCCTACTCTTGGTTTTGGCTCAGATCTGATCTCAGAGTTGTCAGAGAGAGCCTCTCGTCAGGCTCCCCGGTCAGCGTGGAGTCTGCTTGGGTTTCTCTCTCCTCTTCCCTCTGCCCCTCCCCTCCTCAAATAAATAATCTTAAAAAAAAAAAAAGTGTGTGGGTTTAGAGTCAGGCTGATTAGGTTCAAGTTCTCGTTCTGCTACTTATAAGTAGAGAAACCTTAGGAAAATTACTTAACCTCTTGAAGCCTCTGTTTTCTTATCGTAAAATGGGGATGAAATAAAAGCAAGTTCACTGGGATTGAAGTAGTGCACGCAAAACATTTGGCACAATGCCTGACAAATAACAGGCACCCAGGAAATGTTAGCTGTCATTGTTTGTTTGTTTGTTCAAAGATTTTATTTATTTATTTGACAGAGAGAGATCACAAATAAGCAGAGAGAGAGGAGGAAGCAGGCTCCCTGCTGAGCTGAGAGCCCAAAGCGGGGCTCGACGTGGGGCTCGATGCGGGGCTTGATCCCAGAACCCTGCTTAGCTGTCATTGTTTTGGTTTCCTGTCTCTGGATTAACACCCATCTTCCTGATGAGAATGATGATCCTCTTCCTGTTGAAGTCAGTCCTCCACCTGTGCTCTGGATCCTATCCCTTCTTGCCATTTAAAAACTGCATCATTAACCATCATCTCTTTTTCTTGTACTACCAGTCTTTTTCTTTGTCTGAATCATTTCCATCAACATTCACACGTGTACTTGTCTCCTCTATTAAAAAAAAAAAAA
>RCUC01145285.1:0-13235 GCA_003697995.1 Taxidea taxus jeffersonii
TGCCTCTGCCTACCTGTGATCTCTCTCTGTCAAATAAATAAATAAAAAATATATATATATTTTAAAAAGAGGAAATAAGATAAACACTGCAAAGGGAGGTTAGGTTTTCTTTGACTATTTCCTGTTCCTAGGTGGATTCTACTGGATTCTACTTTTTCCTCAGGCACTGTTAGGGAGAAAGTAGCAATAATTGGTCCGGGGGTATTGGACCTGTAATAAAATTAACTACAAATGTAGGGGTGTTTCTAACAAATAGGAAGTCTATTAGAAATACTTTCTCTCAAATATCTCAAATACTCATATTTGAAGAACATACTAAGATACACTAAACATAAGTTCTTGTTTCCTCCATTTTAAGACGCTTTTGATTCCCTAGGCTTTCCTATTTAGCAAACGGGAACTTCTTGCCCTTCTCTGCTATGTTTTTAGTGGAGCAGAAGCCAAAAAACTCTGCAGTGTTTACTTCCTTATTTGTCCAACAAATTATCATCAGTGAAGTCAGCAGCAAACTGAACAACCCTGGAAGGAATGTTTATTAACTAAACACTGTTCCAAGCCAATTGAGGAGTACAAAAAATATTTCTTGGTTCTAACTCAGGAAGAATAACTACAAATTTTCCCTCAAACTTGGACCCTTCCTAGAGCCAGAAAGGTAAGGTAAGCCCCTGTGGTATCAAAGCTGCACACAATCTTAAAAGTTTCTCTTAAATGAGTATATTGATAAACACACAGTTTTAAAATATAAATGTTTCTAGCCTAGTAATAGCATAGAGTCGCCAGAGGTTTTTGTTGTTCTCACTGAGCTCTACCTTAACAAAATATTACACGCCTTAAGATAAGTATTTGAAGCAAAACTAACAAATCATGAAAATACTTGTGACTTCTTCATCTTTAGGTTTAAAAAATATAGAATTCATTCTTAGAAATGGCATGCATAGACTTATACTTTCATTGGTGCCATTTTAATGGCTTGGGAAGAGATTAATAATCATATATATTATATTTATTTATACTCCAAAGTTTACTCCATTTCAAACATAATAATTTACTTGCAAGTATCATTACCAATTAAATAAGCAGTAACAATGTACAAGGCTGAGGGGCAGGTTTGTTATTACAAAGCAATGGAGCCAGAAGCAATTCATTTTAAGTTAACTTAAAATTTATGAATTCAGGGTACCTGGGTGGCTCAGTGGGTTAAAGCCTCTGCCTTAGGCTCAGGTCATGATCCTGGGGTCCTGCAATCGAGCCCCACACTGGGCTCTCTGCTCAGCGGGGAGCCTGCTCCCCCCCCCCCCCTTGCCTCTCTGTCTACTTGTGATCTCTGTCAAATACATAAATAAAATCTTTAAAAAATTTTTTTATAAACTCAAAGAAGGGAGTACTGGTTCCATTTTCTTCAGTTGTAAAATATCCAGTCTATCTCATAAATGAGCACATTATAATAATGGATGATAACAGAAATAAGAATAAAATACATGAAAATAGAGATTGGAGAAAGTCTATTGTTCTTTCTTCCTAGTAAAAAAAAAAATGACCGAACTCCATTCCACAAGTTTTATACTGAGCACTAAGCTGTTTTCACTTACAATGCTTCTAATACCAAATGTGTGGGTTTTTTTTTTTTTAACACCAGCTATTTTCCCAATTTTCTGACACCAACTGGGTATCCAACAATTCAACTCTGACACTATCTACCTGAAGTTACCATTAGATCCCTGTAAGTTAAAGGGCTCAGTCCCACGAGACTATCCCCACTTCAGATGCTAACCCCGACTCCCAGGCATGCACTTATTTATTACCTACAAATCTGGGGTTCCCACAACTCCCCCTTGGGTTTAGCAACTCATCAGAGTGAGTGGTGGTGGTGGTGGTGGTGGTGGTGGTAGTGTGTGTATGTGTGTGGGTGTGTTTTCTTCCTCTTTAGGCACCTCAGTGTTTAGGGCCTTTTTCTTTTCTTTTTTTCTCCTTCTTCTTCTTCTTTTTTTTTTTTTTTGAGTTCTATTACCTAGGCATAACTGATTAAAACACTGGTCACTGGTGATCGGACTCAATCTCTGACCCCTCTTCCCTTCCCTGGTTGGGGGTGGAGCTGAAAGTTTCAGCCCTCTACACACAGGGTTTGATCTTTCTGGAAATCTGAAGCAGTCTAGGGATCCCAGCTGCCTGTCAGCTCAGCATACAAAAAAAAAAAAAACACCCTTGTCCCTCGACCAAATTCCTAGAGTTTTAGGAGACAAAGACAAAATATTTATTAAAAAAAAATTTTTTTTAAGACTTTTATTCATTTTTTTAGAGAGAGGGAGAAAGAGCAAGCACACATGAGCAGGGGGTCCACTGATCAAGGAGCCCAAAGTGGGACTCGATCCCAGGATCCTGGAATCATGACCTAAGCCAAAGGCAGACACTTAACCAACTGAGCCACCCAGCCATCCTATTAAAAAAAACATTTTTTTAAGATTTATTTATTTGAGAGAGTACACACACACATGTACACACACACACACGTGTGTGAGTGGGGCAAGGGGCAGAAAGTGAGGAAGAGAATCTTAAGCAAACTCCCTGCTGAGCAGGGAGTCCAAAGCCAGATTCAATCTCAAGACCCTGAGATCATGACCTGAGCTGAAACCAAGAGCTAGACGCTTATCTGACTGAGCCACCCAGGTGCCCGTATATATTTTTTTCTATTATACAACAGCACCTATTCTGTTGTTTGTCACTGGCAGAGATTATTTTTTAAAAGAATACCATTCTATAAAATAAGAACAGAGATACTTTTTAAAAAATAACAAAACACACCAGACCTTAAATATTCAAATAGATGTCATCCTCCAAAACAATTATCTTTGGAGATTATATCACGTTCTAATATTCATATTTCTTTCAAAACCTGATTATAAACCATTCAAGAAAATCAGCAATTATGTAGCATCCATATCACATAGATGTTTCCATTACAAATACCCTCACTCATGATAACTTTCTACTAATAACATTTTTTAACATATCCAACTACCCATTATGCCAAATTATGCCATTAAAAATAGTAATTTTCTTTTTTTTAAAATAGTAATTTTCTATCAATAAAAATACATAAAGGAATAGGCCTCCAAAATGGAAGGCAACAACCCTAACACTGCTTGTCAATGTTAGCATTCATAGATGCAAATGCGTGCTTCCATGGTTTCCCAAGATGGTAATTTAGATTTAGATATGTGAGTTCAAAAATGTTTCTTTTTTGTTTTTTAAGTATCATTATGGACCTATCTTATGTAAAAGAAACACATAATTCAACAAGCTAACAATCTTTATAGAGCAAAAAGGGGGGAAAAGTAAACTAATAATTGGCATAAGATTATATTATTTTCAAAAAACCGTTTCTTGTATACACTTGAAATCACCTTAAAAAACAAAGTTTACATGTTTATAACATACCATTTACAGCTTTTTCAATCAATTCTTCACAAGCATCGAAATCACCCTTTAACACCAGTTTATCATGTAGATCTGTTAACATGGGATGTTCTAGGGCAATCTTGGTTTTTTTTTGTAGCGATTCAAAGGCCTCTGTATAGTTGTGTTGTCTGAAGTGTTTTAGACAAAGGCGAATGGCTTCCTGTTCACGGTACTACTGGAACACAAGAGAAAGTATGCAAAGAAGAGATTTGCTTAGTTATTACTATAGGCAAGAAGAGACAACTAACCTAAAGTGAACATTTACTATGCACTAAGCATTGTACTATTCATTATTATCATTATTATTTCGACTTTGAAAGGCAAAGCTGAAGCTTAGTCAACTGTAATAACTTGCCAAAAGTCACAAAAGTATATAGCAGAAAGATACAAAAGACATGAAGATATACAGAATACATATCTATATACCCAGAGGTATGTATTTCATGAAGATGAAAGATGTAAAAAGATGAAACCAAACCTAATTCTAGAGCCTGAAACTTAAAAAAAAAAAAACAAAAAAAACCAGAGTAACTGTTTATCAAAGACCACTTAAGACTGCAAAGATTGTAACTTCCATGGCATTTACTCATCAGATTACAATGTTGGTACTGAATGCACAGAAATCATTAAATAACATACATAAGTTATATTATGCTTTTTGTTCTTGATTCTAAGTTGAAGTTAATATATGAAAAGCAAATATTATCAAGTGTTTTATGTATTTCAAAAACCACAGAGTTTATGACTCAAAATGATCAGAAGAAGACTACCTAAATTTGTATTTTTTTCTAAGCCTGGGCTACTTCATCTCTTACATAGCTAGAAAGCAAAAATCTCAATTAACTGGAATCCAAAAAGAAGAATGTTCAATGTACTAACTCTCTCCTATTAGGATGAATGCCAAAAATACCAGCTTAGATAAAAACTTAAGTTTTCTATCAGGTTGCATATAGATATATAGTAGGAGAAAATTTATGAAATAATAGAATTTCAATGCTTACAAAAAAAGACTGAAACTCAAAAAGGTGGAGACTTTAATTGCTAGAGGTTCATACTAAATGTAGTGAATTTAAAAAGTGAGTAAGGCTGAACAATTTTATTATGTTCTCAAATATAATCTCTCCACAGTGTTGGGAAATTTGCAACTTCCTATAACATCAAGAGATTTGTGTGAGTGTAGTAAAACACACACACACCATAGGCTAAAGGGAAAATTGTATTCAAGTATCAGAGAAATTTAGTCATTATTTTTTAAAAGAACCAATAGAATTTAGAAGATGCTAAGTATATACGACTATGTGCATAACACTGTAAAGGTGATTTTTAACATTTAAAAATATCATCTCTACCCTGAAAGATCTTACAGTATTATGGGAAATCCAAGAATATATGAAAAATACAGAAAATACTAAAAGTCAGCATCTATTTTAAGTTGAATATAATCAAATGCCAAAAACAAATTAGTCAAAGAGTCCCTCAATTAAACTAACCAGAAAGAGCTGAAATTCCATATGAAAAACCTTAGAAAGAATTTACAGTGCTTCCTAATCTCCTATGAGTAGATCAGTTCACCCCTACTCACAAATAAAAGTAACAGGAAGTAGTGAAGAGAGTAAAGCTTTATCTCCTTGACAAGAAAAAGCGAGCCCCCATCAAAAGAAAAAAAAAGCTATGAGTTGGATAAATAAACATCAAAAACAAAAAAACAAAAAACAAAGCACAAAAGTTGTGCAAAAAACCCTCAAGACCTATTTCTCAATAACTTAAACTGACATTTTCCAAGATGCATCTACTGTATAAAATGATCTATAAACAAAATTGTTAAATATAATTTTATACTTCCTATAAGCATAAGATCATAATATTTACAGAAGCTATTTCAAATTCTTTAAAGAAAAAGTAAATATTCCTATTTTACTCAACAAACACAATCGATTAATGTGTTATAAAAGCAGTCCCCACTAAAAACTGTTTAAATATTTCCATCAATATAGGTTGAAAACAAAATTCAGGATCAGATTGGTTTAATAATATATGTAAATGGCAGACTCTGGAGCTAGACTGCCTGAGTTTATATGCTGGCTTAGGCACTTTACAACTGTGAACTGTGTGGGCTTGAACAAGATACTCAAACTCTCCGTGCTCCATTTCATCACCTATAAAAGAGGGATAATAATTGTACCTATCTATTCTATTACACAGAATGGTAATGATTAAATAAGTTATAAAGATTGTTTAGCAGCCAGCAGAATATAAATAATAAATGTTAGTTAATTAATCATTATAGTTATTATTATTATAGTTATTTTAAATTATTCTAAATGAAGACAAAAGCTTGATACATTTCTCCCTTTATAGGCATCAGAAACATAAAATCAGGATTTTAAAATACAGTCCTACCTTGCTATACCAGTTGAGACAGGGCTGTACTACGTCGGGATCATCAATGCCACTAAGTTCAACATACCAGATGCTAAAGTTAAAGCTGGGTCCCCAGGATAAGAGTGGAACTTTGTGGAGAAAAGAAAGAAAGAAAAAGAAAAAAATTAACATAGTTCAAATAAAACTTTAGCAGATTAAAATCACTATTCATGCCCATTAAATTCATTCAACAAATTTTCAGAACATTTCTTGAAGCCTAACACTGTATTATTAGGTGCTGGGGCTATAGTAAAAAAAGAAAATATGATCCATGCCATCAGGGGTTTAATTTATTTAATTAATTTATTTAAAAAGATTTTACTTATTTGACAGAGAGAGACACAGCGAGAGAGGGAACACAGGTAGGGGGAATGGGAGAGGGAGAAGCAGGCCTCCCAACGAGCAGGGAGCCCTACTTGGGGCTCAATCCCAGGACCCTGGGATCATGTCCAGAGCTGAAGGCAGATGCTTAACAACTGAGTCACCCAGATGCCTCATGGGGTTTAGTTTATAAAAACACTACAAAATAAATTCAAAGTGCTCATTTACCTACCCCTCTAAAAACAGGACCAGGGCTAGATTATTTGGCAGTCAAATTTTATCAAACCCACAAGAAACAAATCATTACTATATAAATTAAACTGTATCAGAGCACAAAAGGAGATTAAAGTTCAATTCTTAACAAGTGGCATAACCTTGAAAACAAAATCAGAAGAAAAATAATTTAAGGCTGATCTCAGCTGTAAGTACATATATTCAAAAAAATTTTTTTAACTTGCAAAAAAATTCTACCAGATTTTCACTGTAACCAAATACAAAGTCCATTCCAGGAATGGAAGGATGATTCAATAATAGAAGCTGTATTAGTGTAATTCACCATGTTAACTAAGTAAAAGAAAATGTGTCTGATAACCTCAATTCATGCTTACAATAAATTAAAAAAAAATTATTTTCTACTCATTAGAAAAAACAAACCTCTCTTAGGGGCGCCTCGGTGGCTTAGTGGGTTAAGCCTGTGCCTTTGGCTGGGATCATGGTCTCAGGGTCCTGGGATCCAGCCCCCCGTTGGGCTCTCTGCTCTGCAGGGAGCCTGCTTCCCCCACTCTGTCTACCTGCCTCTCTGACTACTTGTGTTATCTCTCTGTCAAATAAATAAATAAAATATTAAAAAAAAAAGAAATAGAAGACAAAAGAAAACTACCTTACCTAAAGTTTTTGTTAAATATCAAAGACCTCAAAAATTAAACCTAATCGAGAAACATTAAATATTGCTGCTCAAGTCCAGAAGAGGACAAAGAATCCCAATTATCTCTATTATTCAACACTATATGGGAGATCTTAGCCAATGCAGTAAGAAGGGAAAAAAAAAAAAAAGCAAATTAAGAAAAAACATTATCACTTGAGCATGATATAGCTATCTTCATAAGAAATTCAAGAGATTCAAATGAAAAACTTAAGATTGTATTCAAGGTAAACATGAAAATCAGTTTTCCCTTTCCTTGTAATAACCAACTAGAAAATTTAATAAAAAGTCCCCTTTAAAATGATCACAAGAGGACGCCAGGTGGCTCGGTTGGTTAAGCGACTGTCTGCAGCTCAGGGCTCAGGTCCTGATCCCGGGATAGTGCAATGGAGTCCTACATCGGCTCTCCTGCTCTGGGGAGAGTCTGCTTCTCCCTCTCTCTCTGCCTGTCACTCCTCCTGCTTGGGCTCTCTTTCTTTCTCTGTCAAATAAATAAATAAAATATTCAAAATAAAATAAAATGGCTCTCTCCCTTTGTCCCTGCTTATATTCCCTCTCTCACTGTCAAATAAATAAAATAAAATCTTTATTTTTTTTTAAAGATCTTATTTATTTATTTGACAGACAGAAATCACAAGCAGGCAGAGAGGCAGGCAGAGAGAAAGGGGGAAGCAGTCTCCCTGCTGAGCAGAGAGCCCGATGTGGGGCTTGATCCCAGGACCCCAGGATCATGACCTGAGCCGAAGGCAGAGGCTTTAGCCCACTGAACCATCCAGGCGCCCCTAAAATAAAATCTTTTAAAAAAAAAGGGACACCTGGGTGGCTCAGTTGGTTGGGCGGCTGCCTTCGGCTCAGGTCATGGTCCCGGCGTCCTGGGATGGAGTCCCACATTAGGCTCCTTGCTCAGTGGGGAGCCTGCTTCTCCCTCTGCCTCTGCCTGCCACTTGGCCTGTGCTTGCTCCTGCTCTCTCTCTGACATAAATAAATAAAATATTAAAAAAATAAAATAAAATAAAATAGTCACAAGAGCTTACAACATCTCAGAATAAACTTTAATATAGGCAGAATCTATTGAAGAAAATAGAAAATGTTGAATAAATGAAAGGACATACAATGTTCTTAAATGGGAAAACTCAATGTTGTAAACATGCCAGTTCTCCTCAAATTAATTATAAATTTAATGTAATTTCAATCAAAGTCTCAGTGGTCTATATCCAATTTTTTCTTTTTTTAAAAAAGATTTTATTTTTTAAGTAGTCTCTACATCCAGCATGAGGCTCAAACTCACAACCCCAAGATCAAGAGTCACTTGCTCTACCAACTGAGCCAGCCAGGTGCCTAATACTCATTTTTTTCCTTACATGTAATTGAACAAATTGATTTTTTAAAAAGTCAGTAACACAAGAATATCCAAAAGAATATAAACATACTAAAAATATACAGTAATTATAAGTTTGATATTCATGAGAGAAAAGAAAGGTAAATTATTGAAGCAGAAGAGTGAATCTAAAAATCTAAGGATTGAGAAGAGTTTACGGTAGGATGAAGATAACAATTCACATCTGTGATAATAGAACAGAGTACAGGTTTTTAACATATGATCCACTGCCTCTTGAGGATCCCTGCAACATTCTCAGGAGGTCTCAAGTGGTCAAAACCATTTTTTCTACTAAGACTAGGACTTTATCAGCCCGTTCCCCTTTTTAAACTGTACTGACATTTGCAATCACAGTGCAAAAGCAATGGTGAGTAAAACTTCTAGCATCTTAGTAGTGCCATGAAAATGTATCAGTATTTTTTTTTTAAGATTTTATTTGTTTATTTGACAGAGAGAGAGCAAAAGTAGGCAGAGTGGCAGACAGAGGGAGAGGGAGAACCAGACTCCCTACCTAGCAGGGAGCCCGATGCAGGACTTGATCCCAGATCCCTGAGCTGAAGGCAGCTGCTTAACCTACCGAGCCACCCAGGCACCCTAGCATTTCTTAATACAGTAAAGATTAAGTTGTACTGTTTGTCATCATATACTTGGAGTTTAAAAAAAAGGGGGGGGCAATTCATTTAAGTATGTCCTTAATGATGCAATAAAAATTTTAATAAATCCTTATCATTAGGTACACATCTTTTTAACATTCTGTGTGACACATTGGGAAGTACATATAAAGCACTTTCGCTATATACCAAAGCATAATGGTTATCTCAAGGAAAAAAATCTACATAGCTGTTTGAGCTAAAATACCTATTTGTCCTCCCCGCCACACCCCTAACAGGATACAACTTACTTTTTTTTTTTTTTTTTTTTTTTTTTACAACTTCCTTTTAAAAGAAAAATTGACAGGGGTGCCTGGGTGGCTCAGTGGGCTAGAGCCTCTGCCTTCGGCTCGGATCATGATCCCAGGGTCCTGAGATCGAGCCCCACATCGGGCTCGCTGCTCGGCGGGGAGCCTGCTTCCTCCTCTCTCTCTGCAGGCCTCTCAGCCTACTTGTGATCTCTAATTAATTAATTAATTAATTTAAAAAAAGAAAAAAAGAAAAATTGACAGATCACTTATGATTATTTAATTTGGGGTACAGGCCAGATATTTACCTGTCATTTCAAAGAAAACAACAGACAGTATTTGTTGCCAAGAATAAAATTCAAGCTTTTGGGGCACCTGGGTGGCTCAGTGGGTTAAAGCCTCTGCCTTCAGTTTAGGTCATGATCCCAGGGTCCTGGGATCAAGCCCCCCATCGGGCTCTCTGCTCAGCTCCACAGAGAGCCTCCTTCCTCCTCTCTCTCTGCCTGCCTCTCTGCCTACTTGTGATCTCTGTCAAATAAATAAATAAAATCTTTAAAAAAATAAATAAAAATAAAATTCAAGCTTTCAAGGAAAAATCACAATTTTGGAGAACTGGGGCACCTGGATGGCTCACTCGGTTGAGCATCTGACTCTTGATTACAGCTCTGGTCATGATCTCATGGTCTTGGGATTGAGCCCCCTATTGGGCTCTGTGTTCTACAGGGGGTCTGCTTGAGATTCTCTCTCTTCCTTTCCCTCTGCCCCTCCCCATCCTCTCATTAAAGATAAATATATATATCTTTAAAAAAAAATTTTTTTTTTGGAAAATTGGTATCCACAGTTGCGAATTTAACTATTTCCAGGCAATTAAGACTTTTATGTAAGATTGGTGGTGGTCTATTAATGAGTATGTTTTTTAAAAATATTATATAATAAAATGTTTCAACATCTGGAAGATCTGCATAACTCAGTGAGCCATATTTTCTAAATGAATAATGAATGACGTCAGAAAACCACACGTGGATAAAAGTGCAAGACAAGCCAAAGAATTTTTTTTTTAAGATTTATTTCAGAAATTGAGCACAAGCAAGAGTGGGAGGGATAGAGGGAGAGGGAGAGAGAATCCCAAGCAGACTCTGTGCTGAGTGCAGACCCCAACGTGGGCTTGATTCTACCATCCTGAGACCACTACCTGATCCAAAACCAAGAGTTGGACACTCAACCAATTGTGCCTCACAGGCGCCCCGCCAATGGATTTTATTTTATATTTATTTTTTTTCCTTTAAAGATTTTATTTATTTATTTGAAAGAGATCACAAGTAGGCAGAGAGGCAGGCAGAGAGAGAGGAAGGGAAGCAGGCTTTCTGCTGAGCAGAAAACCCGACGTGGGGCTTGATCCCAGGACCCTGGGATCATGACCTGAGCCGAAGGCAGAGGCTTTAACCCACCGAGCCACCCAGGCGCCCCCCGCCAATGGATTTTAATATAACACTAATATGGCTCAGAACGAATACTATAACTACATTTTAGAAACTGACACTTGTCAAGTTTTAAGTATCAAAGCAGAATAGCCACCATACCTGATATCAGACCTGATTTCCAAGTCTGCTGTTCTCTTTTAGCATATCATACTCATGAGGAGCAAAAGTGTTACTAGGTCAAATGATTTTCTATCTGTGTGAGTGAAGACACACACAGGGAGTAGCAACCAGTCATTAGCATATATGACAGACTCCCGGGATGTATAATACAGCTTTCAGTTTACATGTACAAACAACAAATATTTCAGAAAGTTTTATGAATGAATACTAAATTATCTTTAAAAATCTTTTTTTAATTTATTTGAGAAAGAGTGATTGAGAAAGCAGAAGCTGGGATGGGGGGCTGGTGGGAAAGAGGCAGAGGGAGAAATAGACTCCCGGCTGAGCAGAGCACCCGATGCAGGGCTCTATCCCAGAACCCTGGGATCATGACTTGAGCCAAAGGCAGATGCTTAACGGACTGAGCCACCCAATCACCCCTAATGTAGGATTTTAATGTTCCTTTTTTAAAAAAGATTTTATTTATCTATTTGACACAGAGACAGAGAGAGAGAGATAGCACAAGCAGAGGGAGTGGCAGGTAGAGGGAGAGGGAGAAGCTGGCTCCTCGAAGAGCAGGGGGAGCCCCATGTGGGACTCAATCCCAGGACACGGAGATCATGATCTGAACCGAAGGCAATTGCTTAACCAGCTGAGCCACCCAGGCACCCAAAAATGTTCTTTAAAGACCATTTTAGCAATTGTGTTTTTAGAAAGATTCTGCCTACATACTGGATGGCTCAACAGAAATATTTCTAAAATAATATTAATTGTAATTCTTAAAGCCTTTCAAAGAACAATGTTGAGAGGGAGGTTAATTAGGAAGTCATCTCGCAAGAACATCATATATTAAAGATGAATGAAGAGTACAATTAATTTTTAACAGATTGAAGGGAGACATATAGAATAAGCAGAGTGATGTACACCCACTTCAAGTTTTACAAATGATTTCTGTGACATTAATAACTTCAATAATGCAAATAGACATACTATGCATTATATGTCAAATCTAAATGTGAACTGCAGCTCCAGGCCCATGTTCTTTGCTTCCTGATGAAAGAGGTCTTTGTTCCCACCTCAAATAAAGATTAAAAACTCTTAATAAGAATCCTAAAACTAAGAGTCTGTATCCTACAATTCAACTACCAGTTTTCCTCATTGGACAATCAGACACAGCTATGATCAGGATCAGTGCCTCTTTTCATAATGACATGCATAGAAAGTGGTAATATTTTTATGGCAAATATGGGTACGAGGATGCAGGCTCCTGATACTCTAGGATCAAGGCAAGGTCAACATCTAAACACAACAAAATGCATCGGTGGCATATTCAGTGTGCTCTGGCAGTATGATTTATCTAGATGGCTAAAGCAGGTATTAGAAGATGCTAGGAATTTCAAAGTTCTGAAAGATCCTAAAAATTTAAGACTAAGCACGCTGAAAGGATGCATCTATTCTAGTACAGAATTAGTAAGTACACAAAACATTTAGCACAGTACCTGGCAAACAGTAAGTGCTCAATAAATATTAGCTATTATTATGAGTTACTATTACTACTATATTAAATTTCCTCTTAGTAGTACATTTTTTATTTTATTTATTTATTTATTTATTTATTTAATAGATTTTATTTATTTATTTGACAGCAGAGATCACAAGTAGGCAGAGAGGCAGGCAAAGACAGAGGGGGAAGCAGGCTCCCCGCTGAGCAGACAGCCCTATGTGGGGCTTGATCCCAGGACCCTGGGATCATGACCCGAGCTGAAGGCAGAGGCTTTAACCCACTGAGCCACCAGGGGCCCCAAATAAATAAAATCTTAAAAAAAAAAAAAAAGAATGTTAAGAAGACTAGAAAGCAAGAACACAGCAGACCTCTATTAATATCTTTTAACAGAGAAGAAATATGAAGTTATCTAAATATCAATATCCTAAATATCAAATGAGTTAATAAGTGTCTACAATTACTTGAAAAGCTCCAATTAACATTTTGCCTGAAAACCATAAAACTAACCCAGGGTTAAGTAAAAGACATCATTATGCTCTGTAATTAAAGGCTGACAGAAAGGCTGGAAAGAGGTCCAATTTCTTATATTTGGGCAGCTGAGTGTCTAACTTATCCATGAGATAATTTTATAATTTTTATAATTTTATAATTTTTTGAGGGAAGAAACAACTTCCCTAAACAGACATTTATTCATACTTCTAATGAATAATAGTAGAAGACTGAGAACTACAGAAGCAGTAGTAGTAGGTAGTTTC
>ML105398.1:0-13846 GCA_003697995.1 Taxidea taxus jeffersonii
CACATACCTCAATATTATCAAAGCCATCTATGAAAAACCCATGGCAAGTATCATTCTCAATGGAGAAAAACTGAGAGCTTTTCCATTAAGGTCAGGAACACGGCAGGGATGTCCACTATCACCACTGCTATTCAACATAGTACTAGAAGTCCTAGCCTCAGCAATCAGACAACAAAAAGAAATTAAAGGCATCCAAATCGGCAAAGAAGAAGTCAAACTATCGCTTTTTGCAGATGATATGATACTATATGTGGAAAACCCAAAAGGCTCCACTCCAAAACTGCTAGAGCTTGTACAGGAATTCAGTAAAGTGTCAGGATACAAAATCAATGCACAGAAATCAGTTGCATTTCTTTACACCAACAACAAGACAGAAGAAAGAGAAATTAAGGAGTCAATCCCATTTACAATTACACCCAAAACCATAAGATACCTAGGAATAAACCTAACGAAAGAGGCAAAGTATCTATACTCAGAGAACTATAAAGTACTCATGAAAGAAATTGAGGAAGACACAAAGACATGGAAAAATGTTCCATGCTCATGGATTGGAAGAATTAATATCGTGAAAATGTCTATGCTACCTAAAGCTATCTACACATTTAATGCAATACCTATCAAAATTCCATCCAATTTTTTCAAAGAAATGGAACAAATAATCCTAAAATTTATATGGAACCAGAAAAGACCTCGAATAGCCAAAGGAATATTGAAAAAGAAAACCAAAGTTGGTGGCATCACAATTCCAGACTTCAAGCTCTACTACAAAGCTGTCATCATTAAGACAGTATGGTACTGGCACAAAAACAGACACATAGATCAATGGAACAGAATAGAGAGCCCAGAAATAGACCCTCAACTCTATGGTCAACTAATCTTCGACAAAGCAGGAAAGAACATCCAATGGAAAAAAGATAGCCTCTTCAACAAATGGTGTTGGGAAAATTGGACAGCCACATGCAGAAAAATGAAATTGGACCATTTCCTTACACCACACACGAAAATAGACTCAAAATGGATGAAGGATCTCAACGTGAGAAAGGAATCCATCAAAATCCTTGAGGAGAACACAGGCAGCAACCTCTTCGACCTCAGCCGCAGCAACTTCTTCCTAGGAACAACGCCAAAGGCAAGGGAAGCAAGGGAAAAAATGAACTATTGGGACTTCATCAAGATCAAAAGCTTTTGCACAGCAAAGGAAACAGTCAACAAAACCAAAAGACAACTGACAGAGTGGGAAAAGATATTTGCAAATGACATATCAGATAAAGGGCTAGTATCTAAAATCTACAAAGAGCTTAGCAAACTCAACACCCAAAGAACAAATAATCCAATCAAGAAATGGGCAGAGGACATGAACAGACATTTCTGCAAAGAAGACATCCAGATGGCCAACAGACACATGAAAAAGTGCTCCATATCACTGGGCATCAGGGAAATACAAATCAAAACCACAATGAGATACCACCTCACACCAGTCAGAATGGCTAAAATGAACAAGTCACGAAATGATAGATGCTGGCGAGGATGCGGAAAAAGGGGAACCCTGCTACACTGTTGGTGGGAATGCAAGCTGGTGCAACCACTCTGGAAAACAGTATGGAGGTTCCTCAAAAAATTGAAAATAGAGCTACCTTATGACCCAGCAATTGCACTACTGGGTATCTATCCTAAAGATACAAACGTAGTGATCCAAAGGGGCACGTGTACCCGAATGTTTATAGCAGCAATGTCCACAATAGCCAAGTTATGGAAAGAACCTAGATGTCCATCAACAGATGAATGGATAAAGAAGAGGTGGTATACATATACAATGGAATACTATGCAGCCATCAAAAGAAATGAAATCTTACCATTTGCGACAACATGGATGGAACTAGAGCGTATTATGCTTAGCGAAATAAGTCAACTGGAGAAAGACAACTACCACATGATCTCCCTGATATGAGGAAGTGGAGATGCAACGGGGGTGGGAGTTAAGGTGGTAGGAAAAGTAAAAATGAAAGAAGATGGGATCGGGAGGGAGAAAAACCAAAAGAGACTCTTAATGTCATAAAACAAACTGAGGGGGGTGGGGGGAAGAGGGGTTGGGTGAGGGTGGTGGGGTTACATCATATGTTTAAATAAAGCTTAAATAAAGTAAAAAAAAAAAAAAAACAAAAAAAAACACTGAAGCTCACTAAAGCTACCAGTGAGGATTTTATGCCACTGTATTTCTAATGGGAGTTTTCTAAGCCTTCTGAGTGTGTTTACTGTCATCAGGGGTTTGGTATGATGGTTCTGCCTGGATGGAATCTGTGTGATTGATCTCAAAATTTCAAAGAGATTTCCCAGATTACTGATTCATTAATTTCCATATTTTCAACCTAAAATCCATGCCAGTTTCCTCCTTGAGAAATCACAAGCATGTACTTTTTTTAGCCTGGTAGTTTATGTGACAGTGATCTAGAACCAGAGTCACACTTACTTCACTATTTAAAAACATTTTTTTAAATTTAAACTCCAGTGAGTTAACAGTGTAATATTAGTTTCAGGTGTACAGTGTAGTGACTCACCACTTCCATACAACATCCAGTGCTCATCACAAGTGCTCTCTTTAATCCCCATCACTATTTCATGAATCCCACCCCCACTTCCCCTCTGATAACCATCAGACCTCTGTAGTTAAGAGTCTGTTTCTTGGTTTGCCCCTCCCCCCATCTCTCTCTGTCTTTCCCCCTCCTTTGGTTGGTTGTTTTGTTTCTTAAATTCTACATAGGAACTTATTGCACTGTTGATTATTGCTCTGCACCTTATCACTTTGTGGAGAAAAAAACTATCAGAATGACATAAGATTGTTTGCAACATTCATTGATATTTGCAGAGCCTTTGACTTTGTGGAGAATAGATACCATGGTCTGGGCTTCACAAACTTCTAATTAAACCTGAGTTACTAATGCTTCTCCAGAAGTTGTATCTTAATAGCATTAGCTAGTTGGGATCAGGCCTGACCTCTCATAAGGATCAGAGATGAAGTTAGTACCTTTTCTTTCAAATTTGATTCTAATTGACTTGCTTTGGGATTGGTGGAATACATGTTCCCCACTGAACAGAATTTTCTTTTTAAAGATTTTATTTATTTATTTGAGAGAGAGAGAGAGAGAGAGGCAGAGATAGCGACAGAGAGCACAAGTGCGGAGAAGAGGGAGAAGCAGGCTCCTCGCTGAGCAGGGAGCTGGATGTGGGACTCGATCCCAGGACTCCGGGATCATAACCTGAGTCCTAGGCAAACGGTTAACCAACTGAGCCACTCAGGTGCTCCTGCAGAATTAAATATAAGTACTTTATTGCCTTCTATATAGATGATATGGTTTGATTTGTCCCAAACCATAAAGGACTTAAGATTCAACCAATCTTTCTGTTGCACTGCAGGGTCTGGAAGAAATGCATTTGAGATCAACTCTTTTACAGTTTGAATTATGATTTTTTAGAATACGTACTCTAGAATATACTTTGTTTTTCTCTATCAGCTCTATACTGTTTGTATTGCTAGTCAATTTATGAAGTCGCATTGCTTTCTCTGTCAAGAGTAAATTTCCTGACCAGATTTATTATCTGATTGAAATTTTAAATTTTGTCCTAATGGATTGACTTATCATAATTTTAAACTATTATGGTTATTAATGCTCTAATCTATCCTTAGGTCATAAAAGATAATCAACTCTGGTTTAGTAATAGTCTATTACACACATGATGTTGAAAGGTAGGTTGAAATTAACATATTACTATTATGTACTAGTCTAAATTATTTGGTGTGATTGATTTTATTCGTAGTTTTGTGCCTTAATAGCTTTATACAATTTTATTTAAAATTTCATAATTTGAAAAATTCAATTTGGCATGTTTTGTATTCTATTTTCCTAAGAATATATTTGTGAAAAGAAATATAGAAGTTTATATTTCTGTAGGACTGGCTGAAGTTTTCCATCTAAGTAGTGATTAATTTTTTCTTTTTGCACTGATGTGAAAATTGGAGAGATTTCTTTTTTTTATTAACTAAAAGCAATTTAATTCTCAAATAAAAAGAAAAAAAAAACTCCAAGTGCAAAAGGAGAACCTTTCTTCATTAAGTTCCATTACTGATAAATAAAATTATAAGAAATAAGAGATACAAGCCAATGAATCTCCATTATAAATAGCTAAGTCTGAACTGGATCTTCATAAAACACTTCTGACTTTTTCTCACTTCTTACAAAAAAACCCCCATCCCTGTGTTTTTCTATAATTACTTTGTAGATATGTATTCCCTCAAAAACATATGGAATCAGAGAGCCATAACTTTTAAATCTTTAAAATAAAAATGTATTCTCTTTTAAGATACATATAATGATGTCAATGTAGACTGTTAAAGAAATTTCTTTGGTTTTAAAGCAGTAAATTGGGAATGGAACCCTAGCTTCTCATGAAAACCTTTACACTACCTCCCCCCCACCCCAAACCCAAACAGTTTGGTCCATGCAGGGGGCTGAGGGACATGGCACTAGCTGGGTTTTTCCTGTGAACTCAGTTCTTTCTACCCCTGGGAGATGGAGAAAGTATAAAACATAATCCCAGCTCCAGAGGAATTTCCAACAGTGAGAAGTCAAGATCAACATATACACAAAGATACATACATATAACCCAGGAATCCTTTAGGAAAAATAACAACAACAAAAAAAACCCTACAAATACAAGACTGGGAACAAAGATCAATACTTATAACCAGAAAAGAAAATTCTGATAAATTATTGGAAAATTAGAGACTTAGAGAGTCTTTTTTTTTCTGAGAACTTACTAGGAAATTTACCAGAATTGCTTACATAGGGAAGCTTCCTGAGTGCAGCCCATCTTTCCCTCCCCACCTGGAACATTCCACAGCTCCAGGGTTTCCCTGCTCTCACAAGGGCCTGCACAGATGAGGAACTCTGGGGTTTTAGTTTCACTACTACATCGGCCTCTGCAGACACCTCGTCTAAATAGCCATTAAAAAAACTGTAAAAGATACCAGCAACACCAAGGAATCTTAAACATTCAAAAAAATATATTTGAAATTCTTTCTGCATTCGTCTATTTTTTTTTATTTTTTTTAAAGATTTTATTTATTTATTTGTCAGAGAGAGAGAGCACAGGCAGACAGAGTGGCAGGCAGAGGCAGAGGGAGAAGCAGGCTCCCTGCTGAGCAAGGAGCCTGACGTGGGACTCGATCCCAGGACGCTGGGATCATGACCTGAGCCGAAGGCAGCTGCTTAACCAACTGAGCCACCCAGGTGTCCCCGTCTATTTTTTTTAAATGATGATCTCATTCAACAATCTCTGTAATGTAGCAGAACCGGCAGAGTAGACATTTCTCCTTTGTATTTAAAGTTGGATTCTCCATGTAGACTCCAATGGATTCTACCTATATCATATTTCCCATAGTCCCCACCTGTGAAATCCCCACACATGTTCATTCCTTCAGTATTATATGCCTTGTATGCCCATAGCTGCTGGAATTGAGTAATGCGGACAACAGATGAAGCCACTACTCTCACCAACACACAAATATATAGCAGGTGTCATGCAGTGCGTGCCAAAGGAAAAATAGAGGATAGAAGGTGACAGGGTCTAGGTCACTCAAAGAGAGCATCTCTTTAAGGTGATCATGAAGTGAAAGCATAAGCAGGAAGGTATTTGCTACAAGAGCGTTCCAGTCAAAGGGATCAGCAAGTGCAAAGGCCCTGAGGCGGGCCACACTGAGTATCTTAGAAGTACAATAAGGACATCATTGTGTGTGGGGTGGAGAGGGAGAAGGAAAGAGGTGATGAGGCTTGAGAGATAACTAGGAACAAGGTAATCGGGGCCTTGTAGGTCATGGTCAAGAATTTGGAGGGGACTGAGGAGCAGGGAAACAATCTTCTGGCTGGGCTTCAGAAGGGTCACTGTGATGGCTGTGTTGGAGTGGGGAAACCCTTGAGGAGGGCAGTACAAGAGAGTCCAGGTAAGAGACAGTGGAAGCTGAGAGTAGAATTTTGGTAATTGGAGATGTTAAGACTTGGTTGGATTCTGTGTTCTCTAGCATGGTGTCTGGAATCCTAGCTCAAAGGAGACTCACAACTTTTTTTTAAGACTTTATCTGACAGAGAGAGAACACAAGTAGGGGGAGCAGCAGAAGGAGAGAGAGAAGCAGGCTCTCTGCTGAGCAGGGAGCCCGATGCTGAATTTGATCCCGGGACCGTGACTGGAGGCGAAAGAAGATGCTTAACTGACTGAGCCACCCAGGTGCCCCTCATTCATAACTTTTCAAGGGGTTAATGAAGCAGCCCTATACTCTGCTGCACAAGTGTTTGTTCAAGTGCAGGGTGGGCTGCCTGTGGTAGGACCCCCTGTGGCTTTTGTTAAAATGAAGATTACTTGGCCTTGCCCAGACCTCCATGGGATCTCTGGCAAAAGAGGTCTAGGAATTGGAAATTTTAATAACTCTTCATGTAGATTCCTATGCAGGATAAATTCCTACTCCTTGGTCCTTCTAGAAGAGAGACAGTTGAGCCCTCGCAAAGGCTTGTGTCTTGTTAGACATTTCGAGTTCACACTTTAAATCCCTGTAGGCCAGAACTGAGAACATATTGTGAGCTTAATAATGAGAATTGTAAAAAAGCTTACTGTTTTTGCCTGAATGCTCAATATGGAATGCCTCCAGCAAACTGTCATATTTGAGGCTTATCAGGGGTTTCATGAAACTCTCTGTCATTTTTAGATTGATTTTCATATTACTGAACCTTCTGGGTCAACTTGATTTTTAGCCTTAGATTAGAGGGTATAAATACTAACACATGGACCTAGACTTTTCTTAGGCTATGTCTCAATGAGCCAAAAGTGTGAAGCTGTGTGTTTAAGAGATGAGAAAGGAAATTTGGCATAGCTTTCTACGGCTATTTTGCTTTCTTATATATTAGTAAGCAAATATACTCTATTAACAAATTATTAGTATAATAAAATAAATTTCCTTGGCTTCCAAAGCAGAAGATGATGGTTTGAGATGACTGAAGCTTGAGATAATGGCTAACAGTTTTTTTCTGTCTGGTTTTCTCTTCCTTTTCTATTTTTATTGTTTTATACTTGATCATTTGTATAAATAAGAATGAATATTAAACTCTATTTACTCTAAAACCTTTTGCCATTGTATTCACTTGCACTGTACTTGGGGGATGAACACCATTTTGTCTTCTGTGTTTTCTCAGAGTCATACACACAGCACAGACATTATGCTTGTCCTTGAAACTACAATACTAAACAGCTTTATAGTAAAGCATTGTAATACCATGCATTACTTCATATAACAATTTCTTTCCTGCTTGCTACTTGTATGTGAGTTTTTACAGTTTTATACTCTAAAATAATGAAGTGTGACACTGCTCTATACATCTTTATACATACTACTTTATTTCCTTTGGGTCTGTTTTCTTAGGAAATGTTCCCAAATGTAAGATTACTGGACTAATATATAATAAGAGATTTAAAAAATTGTAACATTTCCATTTGAACACCTGTTTTGAATTCTTTTGGGTAGATTCCTCCATGTGGAATTGATAAGTTATATGGTAATTCTTTGATTAATTTATTGAGGAAATGCTAACTCATTTTCCATCATAGCTGCACCATTTTAAATTCCCACCAGCAATGTATGAGTGTTCCGATTTTTCCACATTCTCACCAATACTTGTTATTTGCCATTTTTTGGCTTACAGCTATTCTAGGGGTTGGAAGATGATACATCATTGTGGTTTTAATTTGTATTTCCCTGGTGACTAATAATTTTAAACATCTTTTCATGTTTATTGGCCATTTGGATGTCTTCTTTGGAGAAAGGTCCATTCAAGTCACTTACTCATTTTTTTATTTAAGCATTTTTTTATTTAAACATATAATGTAACCCCACCACCCTCTTCCAACCCCCCTCCCCCCCAGTTTGTTTTATGACATTAAGAGTCTCTTTTGGTTTGTCTCCCTCCTGATCCCATCTTGTTTCATTTTTTCTTTTCCTACATCCTTAACCCCCACCCCCGTTGCATCTCCACTTCCTCATATCAGGGAGATCATATGATAGTTGTCTTTCTCCAGTTGACTTATTACTGGTCTGGGGGAAGGAGCATGGGAGCCACTGCTTAATGGGTGTGGGATTCCACTGGGAGGATGAAAATGTGCAGTGGTGATGGCTGCCCAACGCTGTGAATGTAGTTAATGCTACTGAGTTGTACACTTCAAATTGGTTACATCGTAAATTTATGTTTTGTGTACTTTGTAACAATAAAAAGGACAAATGCTTCAAAAATTAAAAAAAAAAATTGTAACGTATTGTCAGATTGTTTCTCCGAGGACTTGAACTGATATTCTATGCCATGCCAAGAATAATACTTCCTCTTCATTGCAACAATATAAAATTTAAGCACTTTAATTTTCTCTCTTTTTTTTTTTTTTCCATTTTGATAGATGGGACTTATTCTATGATTTAAATCTTTTCATCATCTTTTCTACAGTTAAAATAGGATACTTATAAAATTGGGACATGAATTTAGGGCAGAGTCAGAGTGACAGCTTTCTTACAAATGGTTCCCTGGCTCATCAGTGGTGTTTTTCAGTTTCTTTGGCCTATTTTGCAAGATCCATTCTGACCTAACTAAAGTTCCAGTTACTCTGTGAGGCTGTGGCTTTGTGGAGAAGTTCCGCTGCTGGGCAGAAGAGGGCACTCTTTGTTTGTACCAAGAAGGGACAAACCTGTCTGACCCATTTAGGGAGAGTGATTGCTGCCAGAGACTACTCTTCACACTGAGGTCCAGGGACCACAGTGGTGGTGACCGCAGCTCACCCTATGCCTGACGAAGTCTATTAAGTGTTCCATTTGCTATTATTCACTGAGTTCTACAGAGTTCCAGCTGTCAAGATGGAGACCCCTGAAGTCATTTACATTGCTCAACACCAAGGACTTGGCACCCAGGCCCATGTCTGTCTCACAGTGGAGTGCTCTTTTGCTCTGTGCAATCATCAGAATGTCTGGTGGTCCTAACCAGAAGAAAGTCTTGAAAGAATTCCGTGGGCCCAGACTTGAGTGGGCCGATAGGTTATTCTGTTTGCATAATTGTATTTCCTTCCCGCAAATTAGATCACTATAACTCTTTTTTAAAATGAGATTCTTGGGACGGGCGTGGAGAGTTTGTAAGCTGTGATGGGCCTCTGCCATGTATTTTCAGGGTGAGCAGAGGGTTAGGATAAAGGAAGGGGCCAAGAATCTTCTTGACCTGTAGGAGGGATGGGGTAGGGGAAGTTCCACCAAGTTGGGTGGGCCATGGATTGGGTCTTACAGAGATGCTTCCTGATTCAGCCTCACTTCTGCTCCTGTCCCCGCCAAATCCACTCTAGTGTACATTAGATGATGTTACTCCCCTGCTGACCCAGTGGACCCCCCACGCAGCTGGAATAAAATCCAAAGTCCCTACTTTGGCTCATTAGGCCCTTCTATACCCTGACTTCTGCTCCTGTGACCTTATGTCCTACTCACTCCGGTGGTCCTCCTTCCACCCACACGGCCCTCATTCTGCCATTAAATGCGCCAAGCATCTACTTGAAGCCCTGGAGGGCTCTAAAATGTGTTCTGTGCCTTGTGTGGCCTGATAAAGTTAAGAGATGCTGCACTAAGTGTGACTGGGGCCAGAAATTTGAAAGAGCAATAAAAAGCCTAAGTGCTTATATGGTAGAGCTTGGGGAGCATGCTTCAGGGGATGCGCCGACATTTTTCTGGACCAGAAGGGGCCAGAGGGGAGAGACTTCATCTTGAGACTCACACTGGAGCAAAGAATCCTCAGACAGAAAAGGCTGGCATGGACTGCAGGATGCAAAAAAACAAAACAAAACAAAAAAAAAACCCCCCCACACAAAAAAAAACGAGGGAAGGAGTTCAAAACCAGGAAAACCTTAGGGCAGAGGGATCCCAACATGGAAATCTCGGAGACTATTAAAGAGCCTCAACAGCTCTTTAATAGTCAGCTCAACATCTGCTGGGCCCAGTGGGGGCTTTACCATCTGCCAGGCCCTCAGAGTCCAAAGCAACCCCCCAGCCAAATCAGAACCATTCTAGCTTCTCATCTTCCTCCACCTCTTCCATCTACCCCCGCCTCTGTGCAACCAGAACAAAGTGTGGGAGCAGGTGGGCAAAGCAAGTAAGAGCAGGGGACTGGACCCATCCCCACTCCTCATCTCCCATCCACGTGTGCTGAAGGAGGGGAAGGATTAAATGCTAAGATAAATAGGGACATTGAGATGCTTGCTATCTGTAGAGGACTGGATCTTCAAATTACTGAATTGAGACTGTATTTTACACAAAAGTGAGCAAAAGGGCCCTGTCATCTGAGAGCTGCCAGGAAGGCAGGGAATTACCCAAACCTTCATTCAGGTGCAGAGTGCTCCCACTGTGTAGTGGATAAAGCTGGATTCTCAATCTTTTTTTTTTTAATTTTTTTTTTATTTAAACATATAATGTAACCCCACCACCCTCTCCCAACCCCCCTAACCCCCCACCCCCCTCAGTTTGTTTTATGACATTAAGAGTCTCTTTTGGTTTGTCTCCCTCCCGATCCCATCTTGACTTCACATTAGCGTCACTAGGGAGCTTTCAAAAATCCCAAGGCCCATGACATGCCTTAGATGAAAAAAAAGATATTTGAGGGTAAGCCTTAAGCATCAGAATCTTTAAAGGTCCCCATGTGATTTCAGTGTATAACCAAGCAGGGACAAAAATAAAATTGCATTTTGATCATAATCAAGAGACTTTTCCCTATCCCGGAAATACTTTTATGTGTGAATTCCAGGGTACTTGTAATCCTTGAACTCCTTCACGAGCTCATGTATAAATTTAAATAAATCTTAAACTTTAAAAATACTTGTGTGTTACCTAACTCTACAAGAGGCTTTAAAAAATATATAGGGGTAATATACAAGAATCTAAACTGTGTCCTACATTGCAGTGTGAGAAAGCTACAACCCAAATTATTAAAGTTGAAAAATGCATGAGGACTTTATAAATATGGCATAATGGGATACATTCTTGATTAACATTTTTGAGGGGACGTATACTCTAATTTATCAATATATATATATAGCTTGAATAAGATTTGAATATAATTGGGCTTCAGGAACATTGCAGAAAGTTTTGGTTGGATTTGATTGTCTTGCTTCAATGCCAAGACAAAGAACATTGAGGAAAATTGCGGCTTGGCAGAAAAGGCAGAAGTCTCACTTGTGACTTTTTTTTCCCCCCCGATACAAATCTTCTCTCTTGTGGTGTTTATTGATTCCCAAAAGCCAAGTGTTTGGACGCAAATGCCAGCTGATTATGAGACCTCAGACTAAGTGTCAAACCCACAGTGGGGAGAGAGAAGTTCTCAATTAGGAAGCAAACTACTAGCTGTTAAAAAGAAGTGTGAGCGATTGTGTACTGGGTTTTTGCAGAGCTAGCCACCTAAGATTCCTTAGCCAACAGTTTAAGTCATTTTAGGGCCTTTGGGAGATCTCCTGTATTTTCAGTGGTTTGGAGTGGGTCACATGGAAAATGTCCACAGAAGTTCTCATCATCTGGTTGTTTGTTGAAACGGTTAGGGAAAGAGGGAAGAGGAAGTGTCCAAGTCTCTCAGGTGGGCTCAGTCATCTTATGGGGCATGAAATTGCTTATGTCTTTCATGGACCTTTTGCCATATTTCAACCCCAGGTAGCACAAGGAAAGAGGAATAGGCTTAGAGGGCAGGCAGTTATGAAATAAAATCCTGGTGTTGCTGCCTCTGAACTATGTGAACTTAGCCAAGTTCCACAACCTCTCTGAGCCTCCATAAATTCATCAGTCAAGGTGGGGTTAACTCCTCATTGGTTTTGTGAGTGAACCAGTACTTTCTAAAATTGTGTGTTCCTGGATGCTGGATACAGCAGGTGCTCACTGAATAAAGCCAGAGAGGCTCAGCCAGTTTGTTGCACAGGGTCTTAAATCTGTAAGAGGTGCTAAAATGTTTCTGGAAATGCTCTGAGTTAGAGAAAAATGGGATTACCGGAAGTCATCTCAAGGAGTATTTTATGGGGTCAGAAGAGATTCTTTCATGAGAGGTCTGGAATGGCAGTGGAGTGGAGGAGGATTGTACTGATGGGTGAGACCAGGCATCCTTTTGCGTCTGAAATGGCCTCAATGGCTATCTGTTGTAATAGCACCTTCCTTTTACTCTCAGAGGTATCTCAGACTAGAAGCTAAGTCATATGATCATCCTATTCAAAGATCATGTTCCAGTAACATTCAGTGGTTACTGAATCACCTCTTGGGGCAGAGGGCTCACTGTAGAGCTTTGGTGGTCCTATGTGCAATGTGCAAGCCCGGGGCTGGAGGGGAGCTGCTTGGATCCTCGAGAGGCTGAGCATTGCCCCTGGCACATTTCTCCATGTAGCACTCAGTCCTTTTTCTAAGACACATTAAACAAAAATAGTAGTCTTTGAAGAAGCACTGATAGAACCATGGCTCAGGCTTGTCCAGATGGGACTACATATACCTATACTTTCATAATAAGGTGGGAGAATCACTTATCAGGAAGAGAAATGGACTAAGCACCAGGAAGTCCAGACTTGAGTCTTCATAACTATTTAAGCTATATCTGATTCACGTTTCTCAGTCCCATCTAGCTGTTGTCATTGTACATGTCTCTCATAGGCTCTTGTTACCTTCTGATTAACTATATGCTGGAAATGAGATCATCCAATTTGATAATTAAGTTTTTTTTTTTAAATTAAGTCCTGAGTGATGATCCAAGGGTCTCTCCTGTGAGTTGTAGTGAATGCATTTTGAGACATCTTTTAGAAGCTCTGAGGTTGCTCTACTCCTTCCTTCAAGAATTTCCCCAATACTTGTGGCTACTGGGTAAGTGTGGCATTGGTGGTATTGGTAAGGGGTGGCTGTGGTTTAAAGCTACTGTATAGGGGCGCCTGGGTGGCTCAGTGGGTTAAGCCTCTGCCTTTGGCTCAGGTCATGATCTCAGTGTCCTGGGATTGAGCCCCCCATCGGGGTCTCTGCTCAGCGGGGAGTCTGCTCCCCCCGCCCTCCGCCTGCCTCTCTGCCTCCTTGTGATCTCTCTCTCTCTCTGTTAAATAAATAAATAAAATCTTTAAAGCTGCTCTACATTCTGGCAGAGAACCAGAAATATAGACGTGTGGCCTCTCCTCTTTTCTATCTGTGCTCACTCCCTGGATAATCTCTTCTGGTCTCATGGATTCCAGCCTTCTACATTTGGATGACTCCCAAATTTACATCCTCACTGTGGATTCTAGATTTGTATACACCAGATGCATATTGGACTTCTCCATATCGGTGTCTAACAGGCATTTGTCCAAAATTAAACTCAATCTTCTCTAAATCTGTTTGTCCTGGAGTCTTCTCCAGCTTACTAGCTGGGAATTCCATTTTTCTAGTTGCACAGGAAAAAAGTCTTGGAGTCATCTTTGCTGCCTTTCACTCATACTACGTTCATTATGTCAATAGACCTATCCATTTTACCTTCAAAATATGTCTACCATTCAACTACTTCGTGTTGTCTCCACTGTTGCTACTTTGGTCTAAGCCAGCCTCATGTCTTGTCTGGATTATTTCAGTAATCTCCCAGTTGAGACTGGCTCCAATCCCCATCTTTTTTTCATTCTCAGTCCTATTAAGGTCAGTTGCAGCTGGAATGGTCATGTTAAATGTAACTCAGATCATGTTACTTTCCTTCCTTCCTTTCTTCCTTCCTTCCTTCCTTCCTTCCTTCCTTCCTTCCTTCCTTCCTTCCTTCCT
>ML105398.1:13856-166378 GCA_003697995.1 Taxidea taxus jeffersonii
CCTTCCTTCCTTCCTTCCTTCCTTCCTTCCTTCCTTCCTTCCTTCCTCTTTCTTTCCTTCCCTCTTTTCTTTTCCTCCTTCTTTCTTTCTGTCTGTCTCTGTCAAAAGCCTCCAATGATTTCACAGTTCCCTCAGAGTAAAATCCAGAGCCCTTACAATGGCCTGAGAGATGCTATGCAATGTATTCTCCGTCCCCCTCCACCACCCACCTCTGTATGATCATCAGGCAAGAAACCATTCTTCTCTGGTTCTGCTCTGCTCAGAGAACACAAATATACACATCCACAAGTTGCCTCCCTTCAGGCAAGCTTCCACCCTAGACATTGATTGCCCTTGACCTCTCCTCTGTCTGGAATGCTTTTCTCTGAGATATCCACTTGGGTCATTCCCCTCAGTTCCTTTATGCCCTCTAAACTGGTTCCTTCCCACTAAGGCCTTGGCCTCACCTCCAGGTGTATCCCCTCCTTTCCCTCCTCTTTTCCCTTCCTTGCTTTATTGTGCCTCTCAACACTGATCAGCATTTGATATACTTTATGTTTTACTTATTTTATATTTTTTTAATTGCTTGTGTTCCTCAACTTGAATGTAAACTGAGCAAAGCGGTTTCTTTCCTGCTTCTCAGTCTGTTTAGATTACTGCTAACAGTTATCCAGTCTAGAAGAGTATCTGACACATAGTCCTTCCTCCAATGTATTTCCTGAAGAAATGAACCAAGGAATAAATGAAATAATGAGACCTGTTGATGTCAATTGAGATTTACTGAACACAGCCTCAACAAACCTTACCTACCACCTTCTTTTTTTTTTTTTTTTTTTTTTTTCTTGTAGTTACAGGTACATTAAAATAAAGGATCTTCAAGAATTCTCCTGCTGACTAGCCCAACCTTTCTTTTTGGGTGGATTCAGAGTTCTTTCTGGTATCATTAATCTGTGTGTTATGTTTTTGTATGAGAAGTATCAGGGAGCGAATAGAAAGGGATTTATTTTTATTTTTTTTTGGTAGAAACTCTGATCTGATTTTCTAAGTAAGCAGAGATTGTGAGCCCTCTGGAAACACTTTGTTGTTCTACTTGCCATCTTTGTCAGGAAAATGTGAGGTGGGTTGATACTGTTGCCTTAGGCAAAAAGTGTACTACTCCCTTTGGGATGTTTCTGCACAGCAAAAATTTCTGTCTTCTTTAGGTTTACACAGCTCTGAAGGGAATGATGGATTAATTTGGATAAGGGGCCCAGAGGCTGCTTGAAAGGAAAGGGACTGAGTCTCTAACTTAGAGGTCAGCAAATATTTTTAGACTTGCAGGCCGTATGATTTCTATTATAATAACTCAAGAAACAACTTGGCTATTGTAATGCCAACTGAGCCATAAACAATATGTAAGTGAATAAGCATGGCTGTATTCCAACAAGACTCTATAGACACTGGAATTTGAAATCACATAATTTTCCCATCACTTAATAGTCTTCTTCTTTTGATACATATCATTTAACCATTAAAAAATGTGAAAACCTTTTTTAGCTCATGAGTCATACTGAAGTAGATAGTGGGTCAGAATTGACCCACAGAAGTGTAGTTTGTTGACATTTGCTCTTGAATTCTTGATTACCAAGGTAGAGGACAGCCCAAGGGTTCCCTTGGTTGAGGGAGGGACTTGTTCCAGCACACAGAAAGTAGTGCTGCGCTTGGAAAAACATTAGCTAGTGTTCATGTATGAGAGAGAACTATAACCATGGCACCTATGTGGGGTAACCTTATAGGCCATCAGGGGCTCGGCAGCATTGGCAGGAAGGTGGCCATAGATTATACTCTGGGTAATGTTAGACCAGAGATCGGCAAGCATTGGTGGTGTGATCATGCATCCCAGTGTTTCATACTCATTTGGCAGATGGACTAACCCCTTTTGAGATCAGTGAGCCTCCGGGATCTTTATATGATTTGTGATGGGGCTGGTGAGAATTCTCCAGAGGGATAACTGGGCTTTCTGCTAATGTGATTGTACAGGGTCAAGTCAACTCTGTGGGAAATTCAAGCTGGTGAAAAGGGTCATATTGTTATACTTATTTCTCTTTAGTCCCCAGGGTCCTGTAGCATGGCACCTCCTGAAAGCTTCATAAATACTTACTAAATTGAAGTTTATGATTTCTGAGATTAAAATACAATTTCTGAGATTAAAAAGAAAGGGGTAAGCCTGTATTGATCTACCATGTTCCATCATGGTGCTGTGGGCCATCACATTTGTTCCCCACTTTCATCCTCCCTAGAAGGTAGATATCTTTGTTTATAGGAGATAAGTAACCTGTCAGATGTCTTAAAGCTAAAAGGTGGTGTTGCCTGTTTCTGAATCCAGGCCTCTCCTCCTCCTTACACCTCCATTGCATTTCAGGAGATGAGTGTCATCCATTGTTTGTGTAACACAGGACAAAGAAAAGTGCATTTGATGTATAGGCAAAAATCTTTTTCAAGCTCCCTCGCTGTCATTAAAACTCTAACCAAAATCCATCTCCCTGATACCTGGGTCTTTTTCTACTCATACTCATTAGTTCGCAGGCTTTGATAAGATACTTAAAAATATAATGTATATTCTTTTATGAGGACGAGTTCTATCTTTCCAGACAATCTAAAATTTTTCCCAGACCATCACAGATCTTAGGTTTGGGATACACTTGGAAGACCCCCACCTCCAGTGTCCTTTAAACATGTTTCCTTTTCATTCAGACACTTGAAAGCATATAATACCTCTCATCTCCCTTTCCATAAATGAACCATTCTCCTATCTTCGGCTATTGCTCAAAGACCAGACTGCTCACCCGTGGGCCTCTTCTGATTTCCTGTTCCTTTTCTGTCCTTTCTTCCTTGTCCCATTTCCCTACAGCGTCTTGGCCAGGGGGAGGGGAGTACATAATATAGTGTAGTGACCTTGCAATTACAGGTGTGTTGATTGTTTCTTCCTTTAGGAGCTGGAGAGAAGCCTGGTTCTACCCTTTCTCCTGGAGGATGGTGGGATAATGTGTCGCATAGGCAGACAGTTTGCAGGTGGCTGACCTGACTCAGTCCATGATAGATACCAGAATCCTGTCTTCTACTCGGGTAAAATATTCAGATAAGATCCACTGACCCCAAATATCTGTATATATCAATACTAAGAGATCTTTCATAATGGAATTTACAAGGACCACTAAAGGTTTTATTGAGAATGTTAGAAATGCCCTCTTTCAAGAGAACTATGAATATTTATGTACAGTGATATATGACAAAGTGCAAAGGAAACACAGGAGGTTGGGTTATCCGTTTCTCATTCACTAAGAATTATCACTGATCTCATCATCACTAAGAAACTGGTGCTACCACCTCCTTCAACAGTATGGCTAAGGGTCTACTTTCCAGCTGGTGTGAATCTCTGTGATGTTTCACCCTGTTCTTGTCCTGTATGATAAGGTTTTACTTCAAGGACTTTCTAAATGAACATGGGAGTTGTAAGTTTCTGATTGTGCCCTTCATCCTTTCTCTTGCATCTGTTTTCACTTTCTGGGGATCTTTTGAACTTGAGCATCTTTTGATCTTTTGTGTTATGAGGATGGGAGATGTTTAGAAGTGCTTCTGGTAAGCTGGGGGTAGAAATGGAAAGAAAGCAGAGCTCAAATTTGTGCAGCGATGCGATGCTTACTCGGAAGTGCTGGAGCTTTTGTTGTGGTTTCCCTGGCTGCAGTGGCTCAGGGCTCTGCTGCCCCACTTCCCCTTCCCATTTAGGGGTGAAGGTAGGGTGGTGGTTGAGGGTGATGGTAGTGCCCAGAAAACACTGAGCAGAGAGCCCGAGTCTTGGCTGGAGCTCAGTAAGTGCTAGTTAAATTTATTCCCCTCCAGGTCTTTCACGGGACTCTGGGGAGCACAAAGTGTGCCATTGCCTGTGAACATGGAAGGGGCGTTAACTCTGGGCCTATAGGGGGCCTTGCCACAAGTGCTGCCAACGGTTTGAGGCTGCTGACCTGAATTGGTCCATGTTGGAACTTGAGCCATCAAAAAGTTGAAACTATTCCAAGTTCATTCATAGGATCTCTGAAGGAGAGTGCTCCACACATGTTCAGGTGGCCAGTCCTCCGCCCCTTCCACACCAGTTTAGGGAAACAGCGGGACAAAACTGGAATATGTCTCAAGAAATCATAGGGTTCTAATGAAAAACCAATTAGAGCAGACAGATGGCCAATGTACACATCCAACTTTGTTTAGGATATTTAGAGCAGTAATTTTTATATCATGTGAAAGCAATGCCTGACAGCAGGTGTTAGTCACCATCATTTAGAGTGTGTCTAATAGAGCCTCAGGTACGGAAGCAGAATTACTGACATTTTATTTTGTCATTTTCCTATTAAGATGTCAAACATACTTTTTTAACAGCATTTTTGATGATTTCAGGGGACAATTTATCAGCTCTCATCTCCGAGCTCCTGACACACTCAAAATAGAACATTCTTTCCATGTTTTTAGAAACCAAGTATTTCAGGAAAAGAATGTAATTCTTTTCAAATTATAATATTTAAGTGAAATATGGAACTTGTTTGCTGTTTATTATAAGGATTAGAATTGAAGTTAAATCATCTAATTGCAAAGCAGGACTCCAGGGATCTAGCCTCAGCTGTGCTGCTGAAATACCAGTGAGAGCCAGATGAAGTCATTTTAGGATTCTTGGGGCATCATTTTCCCATTGGGAAAAAAGTTTAAACAGTGAGGGGGAGGAGATCACTCAGTGGAAGAACTATTAGAAGAACTTTGCTAAATTCTGACAGTCTTACCAGTTATGTCTATGACTCTTTATTATATTGAATACTTCATTGAAGACCTGCCAAAAAAAAGTTTATAAGAATAAAGAAACAAATTGGGGTGCCTGGGTGGCTTAGTTGGTTAAGCATCTGACTCGATTTCTGCTCAGTTCATGATCTCGGGATTCTGGGATTGAGCTCTGCATGGGCTCTGTGCTCAGCAGGGAGTCTGCTTCTCCCTCTCCTTTCCCTCTCTTGCACATGCTCTCTCTCTCTCTCAAATAAATAAATAGATAAATAAATAAATAAATATATCTTAAAAAAAGAATAAAAAACAAGTTAAATGAAGAATAAGGAAGGGGAAGGAGAAAGCAGAAAAGCAATTAGAAGAGGGAATCTTCTTCCCCCACCCCCAAATACAAACACTCAACGAGTATAAAACAACTTCCGGGAGCAGGTGAATTGGACTCACTAAGGAAAAGAGGACAAAAATCAAATAGGGTAAGTTCAGGATCCAAATCTCTAAGGATAAGTCCTTGAGGAAAAATTAGTAAGTACCCACTTAAGATTTATGGGGTTGGAAAGCGGATTGCAAAACAAGTTGGATGAATCAAAAAATATTTTTATGGTGCTTTATTTACCAGTGAAGGAGCTTGAGGACTAGAAATAGAAAGTGGTTTTGAGGTAAATATCTGGAAAGAAACACAGGGCCCTTCTTGGCTTAGTTTTTGCTAACAACTCTAAGCAATTCATTTGGTACCTATGCGTGTAACAATTACTGAGAAATATATAATCCTAAATTAAGGCTTTATTGCAAATTTCTAAGTAAAACATGGGTGGAAAATAAGTAGCAGCCTTTTTTCTAATTATGTACCTATATACCTAAATGCAAAATCACATATTTCTGATAAAATATTGGTAGTGTTTTCTCAATTTAATAAACACTTGTGAGCCTCTACTGGGAGTACTAATTTAAGTAACAGGAGCAGTACTCAAAAATATTTACTGAAATACCGCACTAAAAATTGCAGGGATATTTCCAGAAATATTCCCAATTTCCCAATATGATAGTATATCATAAGTTATTCCTTTACAAGCCTAAGATAACCTCAGTGTGTCTACTTTTACAATCAAAGTGATTTTTTTCTCCTTTACTATCACACAATCAAGTCTTCAATGAAATATTTTGGTTTTTCTTTTCTTTAGACATCTCACTGAATAACACTCTAGCAATTTATTTTTGCATTTTTAGATGGAAGAGATAACAATATAGAGTTAAAGACTGGGATGTGAAATTCATCTTTAGCAATTGTGACCTCTTCATTATGGTCAGGCCATAACTATCGAATAATATTTGAGGACATTAAACAAATTCATAATCAGAGAATGTTTAAGTTGAAAGGAGCTCCATAGCTTATTTATCTTAAATACCTAATTTTACAGACACAGTTTCATTCAGTAAGAACTTTTGACCCTGAGTTAGCACTGGGTTGGCTGTTGGGATCCCCAAATGGAAAAATGTATGCTTGGAGAGGTCCTGGGATGTATCCAAGTCACAGGTTATGCTAGATATCTCCTCTTTGACCCACTGTCCACATTCTCTGCTCTGTACTCCTGGATGTTGACCTTGAGAGACATTTTATCGGTAAGATTTCTAGTCTTCTGGCTTCTAATTGAGATTAGAACACCCATGGAGAACACTGCTCAAAGATCAGAGGATGAGGAGGAAAGTGAGGTCAGGGTATTGAGCCTCCTGTTCCTTCCCTTGTGGTTGTTTGGAGCTGGCTGCCTGCTTGGGATGTCAGGGAGTCCTCTCCATAGGATTTGCCTGCTCCAGATTCTGATTACCACTCCTTCTGCATGTTCCTTAGACTACAGGTGGCAGAGGCAATTTACAGTTATTAAACCCCTGTTCTACATTTTTCCTTGGGGTTTCCCTATATGCTGCCCATATCTTTGTAAGTAATTCTTTAATTAAATTTTCCTTAAATAATCCTATTTTAACATGCCATCTGTTTTCTGTTGGGACCATGAGGGATATACAGCTTATAGAATGATTTTCAGTTTACTTGATTTATTACGTCTGCTGGGGGGTTTGTAAACCAGTTTTTAGTTAAGATTAACAAAATTCTGATTGTCGATAGAGCTTAACTATTTTTAAGGCATTGATGCAGGAGTCAAAGTAGGGACAACATGCCAGAGTCAATATGGTGGCAGTGGAATTTTACATTCAATTTCCTCAAGTTGATACTTCAGTAGCTGGTAGCTCAATCACATTCTTTGATTCTGAATTCTATCCAGTGGGTTTCCATTTGTGAGAGATACCTATTCTGTCCCTCTTCTCTAAACTTATGGAAATAGGGCATTGTCTTTTGACTGAATCATTATCAAGTTTGATTGTCAGAGCAACAAAATTGAGACTGTGTTGGCCTAGAGCTATGGAAGAGAGGGGGGCTTGAGAAGTCTCAGGAAAGCCTTGAGTTTTGTCTTTCTTCCTCTCAACTCTCTAAGAGTCTATTCAACTGCTGGTTTATGGTTAAATCCTCCAATAGTACAGTCCATTCTTGAGCTTAAGACTTTGATTCTTATTCAGATTGTACTCTCCCTGAGTGTAATAAAATGTTAAATTCTTAGTGATTAAAAAGGATCTCAAGTAAAAATGTTTTAGATCTTTCTGAGAAATTTGGGAACTGAGAGAGATCTGAGAGGCTTAGATAGTACAATTAGTAGAGGGGAAAAAAGGAGATGCTAAAGTGCAGGGAAAAATATATATCATAAATTTGCCAGACTTATAAATAAGGTATGATTTAAGAAAAAGTTGAGAAAACTCTTTCTCAATTATAGAACTGGGCATAATGAATACCAATTGGGAAAACAATGAAAAGCAATTTTGAGCAAACTGCCTCGTTTTACTGGTCCAAGCCTTTGGCATTATACATGATTCTATGTTACAGTTGTGTTGAATGGAATGCAAAGTAATTAATAGCAGTGTTTATTGACTTCCCATATGCTAGACAGTGTTCTAAGTATATTACATTTATTAACTCATTTGTTTTGCCTAACAATTTCATGAGGAAGATGTACTTTTGGTCTCTGTTTTAGTTTCCTAGGGCTGTCGTAAGAAAGTGCCACCAAACAGATGGCTTAAACAACAGGAATTTATTGTCTTAGTCTAATGGCTAGAAGTCCAAAATCCAGGTGTTAGCAACGTTGGTTCCTTCTGAGGACTCTGCAGGACAATCTGTTTTAGGCCTTTCTCTCAGTACTGGTCGTCTTAGACATTCCTCACTTGTAGATGGTCTTCTCCGTATGTCGCACTGTCTTCCTTCTATATATATTTAACTGTATCTGAATTTCTTATTTTTCCAAGGACACTGCTCATACTGGATGGATTAGAGCCTACTTCCTCTGATCTCAATCATCTGCACAGATCCTGTTTACAAATACAAAAGTGTGCTGGTAAATGTATATACCTGTGTCTTAACTAGCTATTTCACATTATTTTGCATCCTAACCACTTTTAAAAAAAGATTTTATTTATTTATTTGACAGGGAGAGAGAGGGAGAGAAAGAGATCACAAGTAGGCAGAGAGGCAGGCAGACAGAGAGGGAGAAGCGGGCTCCCCACTGAGCAGAGAGCCCAATGTGGGGCTCAATCCCAGGACCCTGGGATCATGACCTGAGCCAAAGGCAGAAGCTTAACCCACTGAGCCACCCAGGTGCCCCACATCCTAAAGACTTTTTAATGGGCTTTGTCCCTAATTAGAGGTGGTTCCTTTGGTGCATTCATTCCACAGCTTGATAAGGGTGTTTGAGGGATTATCATGGCTGATATTGTTGTCACCATTGACATAAAAACAGCAGGATTTTGAAAGCTAGAGAGGCACATAAAGCAAGATGGAATCTGATAGTGGCAACCTGTGTGTAGAGCAGTATGGCACCTCCTGCTGTCTGCCCACCCCCTGCCTGGCACTGTTCTCTCATGTCACCACCTGGTGCAGAGGGAGAGACACAGGCCTCTGACCTTGTCATACCCTTCCTGCCCTTTGAGGACAGCCTGAAGCAGTCCTTACTGGGGTGATATCAGTGCTGGTGCTTCAGGTGGAGAGGGAGTTTAGGGACTTCAAATCTCTTTGTCATTCTCTCTACATTCTTACAAGGACAATAGAATTCCAGAAAGCCATGGTGTAGAGAAGCATCTGAGATCATGTAGAAATCCTCAGGAGAGACAAATGGACTAATTGTCCCCTAAGCCTGCTTCGAATTCTGTGATTCTAGAATTTATTTTTCAAATAAAGAAGTTGAAGTCTTGAAAAGCAAGTGATTTGAAAAATAATATAGCAGCAGTTAGTGCCAAGGGAGGACTGCATGACTGGTGAAGAAGACTTTGCACTCCCATCATCAAATCCATGAGTGTCCATGTCAGTCCTCAGTCAGAATTTGTATTCCTGCCATCTCGCTTTTAGACTTTTGTTTCCTAGTCAGACTCTAGGACCTTTCAAGCCTTTGTGAAAAGGCTCATTCACTGACTAGGGTAAAATCCACCCCGAAGAGGAGGTAAATGTGCCAACCCACAGCACGTGTCAACCCCACTGGCATGACTTCTGGAATCCCAGTGAAGTAATGGCTCACAGGACCCCTATCTCCCAATACCACCACCTGATGCCCCTCAAAATGCTAAGTGGGAAACAACCTTCCAGCTGATGACTTTGCTGTAGCTATAAATTTGGGAACAAGAAGAGAAACAGTATTTATTTTAAAAAAATTTTTTTTGAGAAGCAGTATTTAATTAGCAGTTCTGCTTTATTTGGGATGCCATGCCAAGAACTGAGGTGTCTCAGATTTTATACATGCTCTGTCAGTCAGAGAGAGACCTGTGGAATTTGCAGTACTTTGTACTGTGGAGTAGACTGTAATTGGACAGGCGAATTCTCTCCCCTTCTCTGTTCCCTCCTTCAGAACTTAGCTAGCTGCAGAAGGCTCTGGGATGATGTATGTCTACTCACAGCGTGCAGACAGTGCCTGTGTCTGTCTTCGTTCCTCACATCAGAATTTATATTTACCAAAAGAAGAGAGACAGCATGATTGCCGGCAGCCATTCCTTGAGGTAAAGGACCCCATTATGGCGCAGTTCTTTTTTCCCTTCCCACAGCACCTAACATAAAACCCTGCACCTCTTAGTCCTTCTGTGAGCACTGCTGTTAACTGACTTATCTTCCTGGCCAGTCCCCACTGTAGCACAAGCTTGCAGCAGCAAGAGAAGGAGCAGTTCTCCTCTTAGCTGCCCTGCCAAGAGCTCTGGAGAATTTTGTCCAGGGTCTATGACAGAAAGATCAAAGAAGAGATAGTACATTTAATAAATTTCTGAGCTCTAGCCTCTAAGTATGTGTGAGTATATAGTAACCAGTAATGATTTATCCTAACACATCATCATCTGAATTCTAGAACATTTTCTAATTTTCTAAGCAATACTTCATCAATCCCCCAAGCAGTCTGTAACATGGATAGGAAAATGAACATATTTTCTATGACTCATAAACAGTATGGATGCTCTTAATAAACTCAATTTTATAGAGATTGTGATGATCATTTCTGAGCCCTAGCTAGGTCAGAGAAATGAGTTCACTTTGGGGCACTCGCTGAATGGAGAGTTGTGTGAATGTAAGAATGACAGTGGATGGTGCAAGCTGCTGCAGCCACTCTGGAAAACAGCATGGAGGTTCCTCAAAAAGTTGAAAATAGAACTGCCCTATGACCCAGCAATCTCACTACTGGGTATTTACCCTAAAGATACAAATGTAGTGATCTGAAGGGGCACGTGCACCCGAATGTTCATAGCAGCAATGTCTACAATAGCCAAACTGTGGAAAGAACCTAGATGTCCATCAACAGATGAATGGATAAAGAAGAGGTGGTATATGTGGTATATATATATGTGTATATATATACACATATATATATATATTATGCAGCCATGTAAAGAAATGAGATCTTGCCACTTGTGACGACATGAATGGTATTAGAGGATATTATGCTGAGTGAAATAAGTCAGTCAGAGAAAGACGATTATCATATGATCTCCCTGATATGAAGAATTTGAGAGGCAACATGAGGGGGTTTGGGGGGTAGAGAAGGAAAAAAATGAAACAAGATGGGATCGGGAGGGAGAAAGACCATAAGAGACTCTTAATCTCACAAAACAATCTGACGGTGGCTGAGGGGAGGCGGGTAGGGAGAGGGTGGTTGGGTTGTGGACATTGGGGAGGGTATGTGCTATAGTGAGTGCTATGAAGTGTGTAAACCTGGCAATTCACAGACCTGTACCCTTGGGGCTAATAATACATTAAATGTTAATAAAAAAATAAAAAAATTAAATAAAAAAGAATGGCAGTGGATTGATCTGTCCAATACCTGCTGCCTCAGAAACATTAATTGTATGTGGAGTAATGTGTGGATTCCATAGAAAATTCCTTCCTTATATTTAAAAAAGTCTTTCTTGTTTTTTATTTATTTTTTTTAAAGATTTTTTAAAAAAATTTTATTTATTTATTTGACAGACAGAGATCACAAGTAGGCAGAGAGGCAGGCAGAGAGAGAGAAGCAGGCTTCCCGCTGAGCAGAAAGCCTGATGCGGGGCTCGATCCCAGGACCCTGGGATCATGACCTGAGCTGAAGGCAGAGGCTTTAACCCACTGAGCCACCCAGGCACCCCTTTTTCTTGTTTTTTAAAGGACAAGAACACTATATATAACTGTAAAAGTAAAATATATACAATATGCACAAAATAAAATATGCAAAATATACACACACAGGAAAATGTGAAAGTCATTCTCATTATTATGTTCTTCCAGACTCCCTGGTAGTAATAACTGTTAACTTGTGTATCCTTGCAAACACTTTTTCCTACATATGTGCATATGTGCATTTATGAAATATAAAATATAAAGTCTATGTATTATTTATGAAATATAAAGGTCTGTATATCATTCTGTAACTCATTTTCATCATTGAGTAATGCATGTTGTGGTATTATAAAATCTATAAATCTATAAGATCTATAAATCTAAGTTATGATTTTTAATCACCACATACCTTCTTTTCAGAGGAAAAGATATTTAACGTATCTCCTACTGATGATCATTTATGTTGTTTCCAGATATTTTCATACTGCAAACAATGATACAATAAATATTCTTGTGAGCAGAAATACTACAATAAACATTCCTGTAGCCTTCTGTGCAATAAGAAAAGAATTGTTACAATTCTTTTTGAAGAAGGGAAGTGTGTTTTTAATGTAAATTCCTAAAGGAAGAATTGCTTTCAAAGGTAATTCCATGTATGGTAGGGTAAGTCCTAAATGTTTAAGACCCTCATTTATTATTACTCATAAGATGATTATTGGTTTTGCAGTTCTTCTTGGCTAGAATCAGTAATATGCCTACAGTCAGCTGTGAGTTGGCTAGGGAGTTCTGCTGATCTTGGTGGGGCTCTCTCATGTGTCTGGGGTTGGCTAGCTATTGTCTGGTCTGATAGCCCCACTGTTTTTCCTTGAAGCTTAATCTGGGCATATTTTGTTACGGCAAGGCAGGTCAATGAGAGGGAGTGGAAGCATGTAAACATTTCTTCAAGTCTTTTATGTCAAGCCTGTTTTTATCCTGCTGGCCAAAGCGAGCTACATGGCTGAGATTATGGGATATGAGTGGGAGGGCATTGGCAAAGGTATGGAAAATTAAGACCATTTTTGCAATCAATTTCTATACATATTTAATTGCAATCAATTTCTATACATATTTAAAAAGTTTACAGATACCACTAAAATGCCCTCCCACACAATTTAATTTTTTTTTTTTTAACCACAACAAATGGTATATAAGAGTGTTTTGGCAACAAAATTTACTTTCCCAGTGTGAAGTTCCCTATTAGGAACATTACACAATTTTACTTTAATGACCTTTGTCCCTTCCTTTTGATTTTTGCTATTTTGTTCTAGGAACAAGTAAGTTTACTATAGGTATTGTTTTTTTCTGTTGTATAGTTTTCCTAAGATTTATGATGTTACATGATTTTTTGTAACTAATTTTTAACTTAAAGCAACTTTAATAGTTCTTAGTCATAATTAAAAGGAAATTAATATGTACTATTACTCTTTCCATAAAGTAGCTTCTATATTCCAAAGACTGTATTTTGTACTACCTCTTAGTTTAATGAAATGGTGTTATTGAATAAGTTTGCAAAACATAGGCACAGGTTATATTTTCTGAGATCATTTACATCTAACAATCCCCTTCTGTTGCTTTTATACAAGGAACAAGGCAAGGATAAACTATTCAGTCACATATTTCTATTTATCTACTGTCTTCTGGAATTGAATGTTCCTATGGAGAACTTTGAGATAGATGATTTTTTCCCCCTCTCATTCATTCATTTGGCACATTATCTATTGAGCTTTTACCATTGGACAGGCACTATTTTAGGTACTGATAATATAGAAATAAACAACATACACGCAAATATCTCTGCTCTCCTGGAGCTTAAATTCTAGTGGGAGGATACATACAATAAACAGAATGAATAAATAACATTATCTATACTGTATATATAAATAAATATAATTTAGCAAGAAAAGTAGGGATACAGAGTGCCAGAGTAAGGGTTACTTTAAATGGGTCAGTAAGGAAAAGAATCCATGAGAAGTGGATATTTGAAGGATATGAGTGAGCAAGACTCTTATCCTCATCAAGACTCATCATCCTCATATCCAATGCATCAAGAACATTCTAGGCAGGGTGAACAGCATGTGCAAAGGCCCTGAGGTGACCATATTTGGCATATATGAGGAAAAGTATGGAAGTTTGTTTACCTGGAACAAATGAGGTGAGAAGAATAGAAGAGATGAGGTCAGAATGTTAACTGAGGTTAAGATCAGGTTGAGCCTTATAGATCATTTTAGAAATTTGATTTATATCATAATGAGAGGTAAAAACACTGGATGGGTTTGAATAGAGAAGTGACAGGGTTTGACTTAATGACTTAACCAAAATAGTCTGGCCACTTGTAGGTGAAATTAAGTTTGTTGTCATTTGTCTTCTCCTCATGGATACTCAGAGAAAACTTAAAATATTTTTATCCTTGAAGTATAAAAACTTTCTCAGCGTATGCATATGAATTGTAGTGGTTTTATATTACTTTTTAAAAAAATAACATACTATGTATTTTGACTCACAAACTTGGCTCTTTCTTTATTTGGGGGAAGTTTTCATCTGTATTATCTTTTAATGTCTTCTCAATTTCATTTACTATTTAATATTTCAGGGGCACCATTTATCTGTTTGTTGAAATGCTGGTGTTTGTCCTCCTGCTATCATTTTTGTTTTAAATACTTCCCTATGTTTGCTTCCTCTGTATTTGGTATATAATTTTCTCAAAAGTACCCCTCACATATCACCATTATTTTTCTCTCATTTTCATTCCTTTCTGGTTCATATTTATTTATTGTTTCCTAGCTATTTGTGGTCTTCAACTTTTTTCATTACCTTTCCTTTAAAAAATTTTTTTTCTATTATTTATTTTTCCTCTCACATCTTATCTCATAGATAATTTTATTTTCTGTCTAAAGCAAAGTCTAAAAGTCAAGTTTCTTTGAGTGTGCTTATTCTAGAAAATCTTTTTAAAATTGTTCCATTTTTAAACTTTTTTTTCCTGCTTTAGTATTTTTGTGTTATTGATGAGCCTTTGTATTTATGCTTTTCGTTTTTGAAAGGGGATGGTGCTGTCTAGGCCTTCTCCTTGCCCCAAATTGGCTGGGTGGTTTCTATTTTGCCCCCTTCTGGTTTTATTTTATTTTATTTTATTTCTTTTCAGTGTTCCAGCATTCATTTTTTATGCACCACATCCAGTGCTCCATGCAATACGTGCCCTCCATAATACCCACTACCAGGCTAACCCAACTCCCCACCCCCCTCCCCTCCAAAACCCTCAGTTTGTTTCTCAAAGTCCACAGTCTCTCATGGTTTGTCTCTCCCTCCGATTTCCCCCAACTCACTTCTCCTCTCCATTTCCCAATGTCCTCCATGTTATTCCTTATACTTCACAAGTAAGTGAAACCATATAATTGACTCTCTCTGCTTGACTTACTTCACTCAGCATAATCTCACTGGGTCCTCTTCGTATCCTCATCTTATAATGTGAGCTTGAGGTAAGGTGTTGATGGTGTAATGTCACCTTCTGTTTCTGAGAGATGGGGGATAGTTGCTGGAAAGAACACTCATACCTATAAGAGACCTCATTTTATGTCTCTATTTCTTTCTCCATAGTTATTTATTTTTTTAAAGCAATGTGTGGTATAAGACAATCTTTTTTTCACATGAGGTAGAAGAGTTCTATCATTTTAAACACACAACACTTAGGAGGCTTGTTTTACTTAGAGTGGAAAATTATGCTAGGAACAAAGTCAACAAAAGATAACAAAACACAGGGATGCCTGGGTGGCTCAGTCAGTTAAGCATCTGCCTTCAGCTCCAGTCATCTTAGGATGGAGACCCGCATCAGGCTCCTTGCTCTGTGGGGAGCCTGCACCTCCCTCTGCCTGCTGCTCCCCCTGCTTGCACGTGCTCTCTCTCTGACTCTGTCTCTCTGATAACTAAAATTTCAAAAAAAAAAATGAATTCTGTTATACTGAAAAGAAATTAAATAAATAAAAAAAATTACACACACACACACACACAGTAACAATACTTAAAAAAAAAAAAAAAGGAAACCACAAAAAGTAGCAGGAAAGAGAACCAGTTAAGTGCAGCTCCAAGAGTCCAGCAGTTCTTTGGGTCATGGTTATGACCCCATGTGGGCGTCTGTCTGTGTGACCATCCTGCACACTGAGCTCGAGGTGCACTATATGTATTAGGTGCCTGCTCTTACATGGAGACCTGCAGCGTCCTCACGTCGCTCCAATTGAACTTCAACAGGACAGTCAAAAGGAGATTATTCGATAGGCTGAAAATAAACCACAAAAACAAAACCACACTGTTTTTTTCCCCCAAATGAAATCAACGTGAAAGGCTCTGTGTCATTCCAAAATTTCCAGAGTAGAAATGGGTGATCTGAAATATCAAAGACCCCGTTACTTTGGAAAGAGAGTATACCTCAAAATATTCTAATTCCCCATGAGAACAACAAAATACTGCCTTATCTACCAGTGTTAATGCCAAGGGTCCTGGGAGGGCAGTGGGGAGGGCTCCAGCCCTGTCCCTGCAGCTCTGCCTGCCCCTCCCCGCCCAACCCCGTGCCACCCTCAGGGAGGGCCACAGGTCTCTAAGCTCCTCTGCTTGGAGTTACAAGCTGAGCTCGGAGTGGGGAGGCACTTTCCGGAACCAGGCTTTGTTGCAAGTGGTTTTGTTTTTTGAAAAAGGTGTGACTTCTTTAAGGAGTTTTAAGGCCATCTGCTTTTTTGTGTTTTCGTTGCTAAGGTGAACCCCAACCACACGGCCCTCTACCCATTGAGATAACATGCTTCCAGGGCAGGTGAGAGACAATGTCTCATTCTGGCATCACAGAATTAATCTAAACGTAAGAAAAACTGTCCTGATGGAGTAGACACTTACTTGGGAACTGGAGGCAAGAATTAATAGGTTACACATTAGAAGCCCTGGGGGCACAACATCCTGGCTCTGTAGCTTCCAAGACCCTGGGGCTAACAGACCAAGAGCCCTGGTTCAGAGGAAGCCTCTCCTCTTAAGTCTCTCCTCAGGGTACACCTTAGACTCATTATAATGTATTTGCATTGCGGTTTTATCTCCCCCACCTTGTGGGACTGCTGCCTGGAAGGTTCCCATAGAAACCTGGTAGGGTCAAAAACTCCCCCTCCCAACCTGTGGGAGGAGTGCCCCAAATGACTGGAAGCAGCCTCTATTAGAGATCACCCTGTCCAGGACCCAAGACTCTCCCACCCCCATAAAAAAGTACCCTTGTAGCCTCAGGGCAGTTGCCACCTCTGGGCCTGCCCACTCTCTCTTCTTGAGAATGTACTGTCCTTAAGAAACTGTTTGGTGCTTGTTCCTTTCCTTCTGGCTGTCTTTCTTGGAGCGTGGGTCCTTATGTAAATCTTTTGTGGGGAACCAAGAACCGCAACCTCCATTCACACAGCACAGGTTCTCTTAGTGGCAATAGTCTCAGTTGCTCCTTTGGGAAGTCCTTCTCCCTCTCTGCCTGCTGCAGTCCATATCAGGGTGAAGGTGATGCTAGTGCTGTCTTCCGTCTTGACCATCCTCTGCTCTGGCCACTCTGGTCGCTGTTCCTGTGCTCTGTGAGCAAAGAGGCCAACACATATTCACTGTTGCCAGCTTGTGCAGAGGACTCAACACTGCATTGTTCACTGGGTCGTGGACGGCAGCAGGGACTGGCACCATGTGAGTCCCGTTTTGTGTTACACTTTTTATGGGCAACTGGTGCTGACCTAGAGGCACCTGTTGTGCTGCGGTGACTGTCTGGACAGGGGCGGTCTGTGACGTCTGGGTGATGCAGCCAGCAGTGCCTGGTGTGACATGGCTAATTGCAGGAATATGTTCTCCTTTCACCTTTACTTCTTTGTGATCTCCCTTCTCTTGCGCCTCTGCCTTAGGAGGGGCCAGCATGGCCGCCTGAGCGACCACTGCCTGACTGGCGACAGTGTGTGTGTTTGCTGGGGCTAGGCTGGCCCTGCTGGTGATAGACACCGCTGAGATCTGATGGATGACGTGCATTCTCTGCACAACAAGCTTCCAGGAGGCCGAGGTAGTCACGGGGCTGTGACCGTGTAGGTGACAGGTCGTGTTGGTGGCAGCTGCTGCTGCATGGCAATTAAAAAGTGCCAGTGAGACAGCCCAGTGTGCTCTGGGCAGACAGGGCCTCTTGGATGACAGCCAGTTTGGACTCAGGCTCCAGGGTGGCTGGTGAACCTTCTTTTAACAGGCTCTTGGGGGTCTGGGCACCACTGCAGTGAGCAGACAGCACTCCAGTGTGATTGGGAGAGGCTGGGGCTCTTCTAGATGAGAGAGGTCCCAGGGGGGTTTTGAAGCAAGGCCACACCCCTAGGCCGTCTATTCCTAGAAGCCTGCTCTATTAATTTGCTTTCAGAGGTAAGATCTATCCTCCAGAATAAGCTTTTGCCTGGTTCTTTCTGGGGAACCCGGTATTTCGATGAAATAACGATTCAGATAGATTGTAGCAAATTGAATTCTGCCCATCCTTGTCCACAGTTCTGTAGTATGGATAGTTTTTAGTGATGTATAAATTCTATTTAGGGTGAGTTGTTTATCAGGAACCATTGTAATTGCTTGTACAATCAATTGTGCATAGGAATAAGGTGGCTTTGACTCCTCTTCTAAGCTGTCTCCACCAGAAGCTTCCTTTTCATTTTCTGGCTGCAAGTTGTCAGCCATTAAATTGAGGTCAGCTGGTATCACACAGCCCATTTTGTACCCTGAAGGGCCTGCTCCCCGGGGGCTGGATGAGCAGGCATTTGCTGCACTGATGCCTTCCGTGGGGTAGGGAAGGGGAGTGATGCAGTGGGCCATGGTGTCTGGAATGTTGATGCTTAGGGGCAAGATGTGGGCCGGCACCACCGCGGAGCCTCCTGCTACTCCCTCTTCTCACTGATCTTGGTGTTTGTGCCTGGGAACCTGAACGCGCATGCGTGATAGCTGTCAAGGCAGGCGCTGACACCTCTGCAGAACGCAGCCCCGGAAGGCGCCATTCTTGATGGGGCCGCATGGGAAGCATCCGCCACTGGCTGGGGCGTGAGGCAGTGGTGGTGGCCCGGCGAGGTGAAGCTCGAGTGGCCCACGGTCACATCCACTGAGCCCTGCAACAAGTTACGCCTGATGATCATCAAGTGCTTCTTCATCAGGTACTGGAACTCCTGGCCCTGGAAGTGCGCCAGGTCTCCGTAGTGAGGCGGGACCCGCCATGTGTCTGAGAGTGTCCTGGCAGCCTCCCATGGCGGCTATGGAGCTGAGGGCCGCATGAGGATGGCTAGAGAGTGACAAGTGGACGCTTCTCCATGGTATTGATTGACTGATTTATAGATTCATTTACTTGAGAGAGTGAGTGAGCATAAAGGGAGGGACAGAGGGAAAGGGAGGGAGAGTCTTAAGCGGACTCAGCGCTGAGTGTGGAACCCAGTAGGGGGGAATCTCACCACCCTGAGATCAGGACCTGAGTGGACACCAAGAGTCTGAGTCTTAACCAGCTGTGCTGCCCTGGCACCCCTCCATAGTTATTGTAAAGGACATACCTTGGGAGCTCTTCTCTGGTGAAGGACACTTTCAGTTTGAGCATGCTTCTCCACCGCAGGGGGAGTGTATATGTTGGGTGAGTCTGGTGGTCCTCTGGCTTTCAGGAGTCACTCTTTAGTCAGAGGCAGTGGAGAAGAGTGTTCAGAAGAACATTCCATACTTCTGCCCCTGTACCACTGAGTTGAGTTTGTTCTAAGTTGGGAATATCAGTGGAGGTGCCATGAATTTCTTTTTTCCCCTAGTGCTGCCCTCTTCCCCAGTTGTCAGGAGAAGTCATCACTGTGTTACTTCTGGGAGCCCTAATTGTTTCTGTTAGGAACTTTTAAAGGACTGTTTGAATTAAGCTTCCTTTACTTGTTTCACAACTGATGATCTGTCCTTTGTTCTTTTTCCTTTTTGGAGGATAGTGTCATATGTTATATGTTTTAGATCTCTCTGCCATCTTTCTCAGTAAGTTACTTGCCTGTGTTTAATCTCCTTGAAAAGTTCTCATAAAACTTACTTTTGTGGCTAGTTTAAAAACCCCTCACTATTCTAGTCTTCATTACATCTGTCCTACTCATGTGACTCCTATCCTATGCCTCAGAGATAGTGAAATTGTGTGTGGTCATGGTTAAGATCTTTCAGGAAATTCTTCAGGCAGCTTGTATCATTTCTTTTAAAAATATATTTTCCTCTTTGACCCAGAATATACTGAAAAGTAATCTTATAGAGGATTCTTTTCTGTCTTTCTGGATTTGTTCAATTTAAAAATCATTTTTTTCTCTCTGATATAAAACAAGGAACCTGGCTTGGGGGTGTCTAGCAAGTAGTGTCCTGAAGTATATGAATTTGTTTTCTGGTGCTGCTGGTAACAAATTGCCACAAACCAAGTAGCCTGAAACAACAGAAATTTATTCTCATGATTCTGGAGATTAGAAATCCAAAATTAAGGTGTCAGCAGGTCCATCCTCTCTCTGAAGACACTAGGGAAGAATCTTCCTTAACTCTTCCCAGCTTCAGGCAGTCCTTGGCACTCCTTGGCTTGCAGCTGCTTCATTCAATCTTGTCATTACATGGTCTTCTTCCTATTTGTCTCTGTTTCTCTGTGTGTCCTCTCCTCTTGCAAGGGCCTTATTATAAATAACCCATGATCTCCTTATTACTGAACTGATTGCATCTGCAAAGGTCCTGTTTCCAAATAAGGTCACATTCTGAGGTTCTGGATGGACATGAATTTGGGGCTATACTATTCAACCTAGTAAGTAGGGGTGGGGCGCAGGTAGTGTGTAGAGAATGAACCCCCCAGGACCAAGAAGTATGTAAGTGTTGGTATTTGAGTAGTGTACTAGTGAAGGAAGATTAGAAATGGTTTGTCCTCTCTGTACACTCGACTACCCAGTGTGCCTTCAAAACTTGCTTAGGAGTTATCTCAGGTATGGAGTATAATAGTGTCAGTGAGGGAATGATCAAGAGGAGTGCTAGAGGAGAAAAGATACTTGATTTCACAATGAGCCCATTTGTTTCTTCAAGTATAAAAGTGGAAGCTTAGAGCCTTATCAGAAGACGATCTGTGGAGTGGGGGCTGCTCTGTAGCAAATATACAAGGAAACCGAAGTGGTTGGATATTATTGCTTTGCATAATGCCTTTCCAAGTACCTCGGGTTGAAGCAGCTTCTCTTCAACCACAACCTCAAGTCAAGAGCTGTATTTGCCTCTCCTCTAACAGAGGAAGCCTCGTTTTCAGCTCTTGCATGGACCTGACTTGGGAGGAGGTGGGGTCATGAAGTAGGAGAGAGCACAGTGGTGAGGACAGTGCAGACCCCAGCACTGGACATTCTGTCTCCAGAAAAGTAAACATTCATGATTGCTACCTTGGCCACTGTCCTCTCACCCTGATTGGTAATCACCTGTGCTAGTGTAGAAAAGGAGTTTGAATCCTCTGCCTTTTGCTTGAGCTTAGAGTTCTTTTCAAAGCCTCAGAGCTGCTGAGAAAACTCTACCTAGTAGAAAGAAGGTATTTACTCCATTGTCTCATTTACATACATAGGTAATTAGATTTGAAAAATAAAGGATAGGAGCTCCTGGGTGGCTCAGTAGGTTAAGCCTCTACCTTCAGCTCAGGCCATGATCCTAGAGTCCCGGGATCAAGTCTTATTTCAGGCTCCCTGCTCAGCAGGGATTCTGCTTCTCACTCTGACCCTCTCCCCTCTCATGCTTTGTCTTTCTCTCTCATTCTCTCTCTCTCTCAAATAAATAAATAAATAACACTTTTAAAAAAAGAAAAAGGATAATGTTGGCTAGTTAAGAGTAAGAATTATTTATTTATTTATTTATTTATTTATTTATCTTTTCTTAGAAGAGTAGAAAGAGAATCTGATGTAGGCTCCATGCACAGCAGGGATCCTGACGCAGGGCTGGATCTCACAATCCTGAGGTCATAACCTCAGTTTAAATCAGGAGTCAGACAACTAACTGAGCCACCGAGGTTTCCCAAGAGTAAGAACTTTTAGTAGCTTGAATTTTAGGGGCTTCCTGATGAAGAAATAACTTAGACATTAAAAACTACCTTGTCAGGCACCTAAGTGGCTCAGTTGGTCGAGCGACTGCTTTCGGCTCAGGTCATGATTTCAGAGTCCTGGGATAGAGTCCCGAATCGGGCTCCCAACTCCATGGGGAGTCTGCTTCTCCCTCTGACCTTCTCAGCTCTCACGCTCTCTCTCACTCTCTCTCTTAATAAATTAAATATTTAAACAAGCAAAACAACAACAACAACAAAACTACCTCGTCTGTTTCAGTTACCTTTTATTATTTGCCTGAGACTTGACCGTAAAGATGCAATAAATCTAAGAAAGAACAGAGTTATGCTCAGGCACCAAATGGGTTATTTCAGTTACCCCAGGAAGAGACACCTGTTTCTGAACCAGGTCTCAGCTGGTGGGACTCCTTTCTTGCTTGCACTTCAGAAGTAGAAAGAAAAGTAAAACCTCAACCAAACACTTTCAGTTGCCAAGGAAACAGTGTTTTCTGCTGCATGGAAGAGAAATGTGAACTCTGCAGTCTTATTGACTCACTCTAAGTTGATACCTATGATCCTGAGTAAATGGTTGTCAAACAACGGAGTTTTATTGTCCTTTGCATAGATGGGAAATTTATACATGGTAAAAATCCAATACTAACTGGTTACTTGAGAGTGTGGTATTGTAATAATTAGGTGGTTTTACTCTCTATATGTCCTCGACTCCCCACTGCTTAAATGAACTTCTACACAGTACAGAACATGTATGGGTACAGAGTCAACTTAGACTAATGCAGTTCAAAACCACACAGTTTGAGTCTTACATTTTTAGGTTCTGAGCAGGTAATAGTTTAGAGGCATGCTTATAACTATGGCCCCCTACAGATGAGCCTATCCTGATTGGCTTCACATGGTCTTCAAAGATAGCTGTTTGCCATTCTCATGTGATAAGAAGACATCCTTTGGCTGTGTGAACAGAAGTAAGCAAGGAGAGTGCCTACTATTCCTTGAGGATCACTTATTCTAAGTATTAGGAATAGAGCTTGGATGGAGCATGGGCATCATATAAAATTGTAGTGTCTCTCACCTCTTCAAATACGGAGCAGTATGAAGCTTCTGCTGAGGGAAAGATAATCACACCATGACTGTGTTTTAATTAACTTTGATTTGGCAATAGGTGATTCGGCAAGAGTCGTTAGAGGACATTGCAAGTTTGTAAAACATTGAGATTCTTCATGAAATAATGAAAGAAAAAGCCTTCAGAAAGTATTAGAAAGGCTTTCTTTAATGTCTGCCTGGCCTCGGATACAGTGCTGAGTACATGTTAGCATTCCATAAATAGTTATCCAATGACAGATTAGCTTTGCAACTATTACACTGTAGAAGGTCATTAGGAATGAATGGTTGTTGAGAAAGGAGATAAAGATTAACAGAAGAATGAAAATAATTTAAATAAAAATGAAGTCTGTGCTTTAGATGAATTAACATGGACATTCTTGTACATGTCTTCAAAAAATATGGTGGTATTTCCAAATGCTCAAGTCTCCTATGGATATGAGTTGTTAGAAAGCTTGTTACCCTATTGATCATCAGCACTGATTTGATTGATTTCCCTGGATAGTCTCTTATTTTCCTCATTGATCTAAATAACCTCTGGAAGCTAAGGTCACCAGACAGAGAAGAACTTGGTCCAGGGTCACTGTCTCTATGGATCATTTGGTGTGAGAAGGAAGAAAGTAAGAACATGATAAAATTATGGTGTTCTGTTTGTCTTCATCTGCATCAGCTTCATCAAGAAGCCTCAAAGCTTCCTCATTACAGTGTTTTATTCCAACCCCCTTCAGTGCTTTTCTAATATTGTCAGATTACTGAATGACCCAGCTACTGTATCAGTACTGCCTAGTTCTTATTGAATATTTCAAACAAAGCCTTGACCATCAATCTATGAAGATATTAAATTGTAATTAAAGGCAAACCTAGGATCTTCTAGCTTATAATGTTATTGTTGACAGGATTCTGAATATGTAAGTTGAAAACAGGTATGACCCTGTTTAATATATATGTGCGCATTTTGGAGAACATAAAGCCTCCATTTAGAAGTAGGAGTAAAAAGAAAAACTTTTATGCCACTAAGTTAAACTGGAAAATCAGTAGTGATTATAATCCTATTTGATTTTTATTTGACTTATCTTCTGAAATTTCAATGTGTGCAAACATTTTAGCTAATGTATTATGAAATACATTTAGATAATGTATTTTACTTTGTGTAAAGGCTAAAAATGGATGGAGAAATGATGTGCTGAAATGAATGGCTGGCACATGAGGGAGGGAATTGTGCTCATCTTGTAGGCCTGACCCTGGTAGGGCGAAGAACATTTGCACTTGTCTAGTACTTCTCTGTTCCAGGCTCCATGTAGGGTGCTTTAAATAGAACATAGCATTTAATATTTAGAACAAGTCTTTTAAGTTTTAAGTTAACATTATTATGAGGTTGGACCAAGTGAAGTTGCCATTTTTGTAGGTTAAAAAATGATTGCATATTGGTAATTTCAAGTGGCTCAACCTAACATTCCATTTTTATGGAATGAAAAGGCTGATATCTAAAAAGATTAAGTAATTTTCTCCAATCATACAGTTTTAAACCCAGGTTTTATGACTCTCAAACCATTCTTAATTCACAGTTACTTAATTCACATTACTTAATTCACAGTTGGAAGCTGCCTTCCAAAGAGGTTTTGTCATTATTTTTCTGTTGATGGTGGAGAAACCATTTAATATGTCTGCACCATGGTTTCCATACCCCCAGTGTTCTATTGATACCATCTACCTATTTGATAGATTCAAAGTTAGGATCAGGTGAACTTCTATGTAAAACTGTTTGGGGAATATGTCCTAGAAACTTATTAACATATTCCTGTTTTTAGTTCCAGAATGTGACCAAAAGATACGATATCAACCAAGATGGAAAACATGTAATTTTCCTTGAAATAAACTATATTTTTATAGTTTCTACCCTAAAATCTCTTAAATTTCTTATAATTGGGAAACATTATCCTTTACTACAGAAAAATAATTTCTATAGTAAGCTATGAAATTAGCTTAGAAATATTTTGCATTTAGCAGCTGAAAAGATTAAAATTGTGTAAATGTTATTGACTGACTTCTTAGGCATGGCTTAACATGTTTGCTCAAAGAAAAGAGAGTGCCTATACTGGAATGTTAGGGCAGTTTATTAACTAGGCATCTAGGGCAGTTAGTACAGTGTTGTTTATACATAGTAAATACTCAATGAATATTATATGAATAACAGAATATAGAAAGGAAAAGAGAAAATGAAAGATTAAAAAAAATCTTATTATGAACTCTGCAGAATTATTTATATTAGAATGAGTTTCTAGACCTGTGTATTTCTAAAGATTATCTGAAGAGTATAGTAATAGTAATTGTTGAAATAGGATACTTTGTTTGACTTGAATATATGTGTGTAGGGTCCAAAAATATATTTCTTCTTTTTCTCTTCAGTGTGCCTAGAGAACAGATGTGCTGGGAACTATGGTAGATGCCAGTGAAACAATGTCAGCAAACCAGACACATCCTAGCCCGTATCCCCACTTATAGTGTACTCTGGCACTCCACAGAGTCTCTGCTTGGTAGATGGATTTCATGGAAATTTGAGTAGGCTCCTTGAGCATAGCTTAAAGATGATAAAAGGACAGTTGTCATTTGGGTTATAGTTAAGGAACATTAACAGGAATAGGAGAGTATTTGGATGTTTTGGGGACATTGAGCCAATTTTTAGCTGATGAAAATCATGATGTTTACATGCCCAGCTCCCTCTGCTTGGAAATGGGAATGTCAGATTTGAGGAATAATGTGCCATGAGAACAGAGGCTCTTGCAGCACCACAAACTTGAGCAGGGATGAGAAGGTAGTATCTCTAGGTATGGGGGGGTTCTCCAACCCCATTCATCCTGGAAGTTTCTACAGGCCGGTATTTGCCAGATTTTCAGAAGAGTATTCTTTTTTTTTTTTTTTTAAAGATTTTTAAAATTTATTTGACAGGCAGAGGTCACAAGTAGGCAGAGAGGCGGGCAGAGAGAGAGAGAGGTGGAAGCAGGCTCCCTGCCAAGCAGAGAGCTGGATGTGGGGCTCGATCCCAGGACCCTGGGATCATGACCTGAGCTGAAGGCAGAGGCTTTAACCCACTGAGCACCCAGGCGCCCCCAGAAGAGTATTCTGTAGTGAACTGAAGAGCTTCACACAGGTGGTAAGTGCCACTTACTTACTATTTAATCATATGTATATGTAGATACATATATGTATATTATATGTGTGTATATATATAGAGAGAGGGGGGGTTAGGGAGAGAGAAGGGGGTCTTCTCATGGTATGAAAAAAGTGGTGCACTCCTACAGGTGAGCAAATTTTTAAAGATTTATTTATTTGAGGGAGAGAGAGAGTATTTGAGCAGGGGCAGGGCAGAGGGGTAGGGAAAAGGAGAGAGAGAATCCCTAGAAGGCTCCCCACTGAGCATGGAGCCTGACATGGGGCCTGATACCACAACCCTGAGATCATAACCTGAGCTGAAATCAAGAGTCTGGCGCTTAACTGACTGAGCCACCTTGGAACCCCAAGGAAAGCAATTTTCTGCTCAGTGAATGAACTTCTACTCCCTAAGAATATAACATAGTTTATTGCAATTTTAATAATGACAAATTTAATATAGACGTGATTATTAACAAGTCTTGTATCTCTAATTAGAAGGAGTTGGCTTATAACAAAGCCTGGGAATACAAGCCTGAGCATATTATACAATATTTGACGGTTACCTAAGAACACATGAATGTGATGAGTTTGTGAAATGGACTGGAGATTACATTATGTCGTGCAATTAGAACCAGAGCACCCATCAAGGCAAAGGCCAGCATCTGGGATATGATCCAGGATATTCCTGAATAATGGCAGGCAGCAAGTCAACGCTGTCCATATGCTATGTGTGCACATGCTCTATACGAATCCAAGTCCTGATTTGGCCACTTTTTAAAGATATCCATTGAGCGCGGCTTGGTGCAATTCACTATTTAAGTGGATCCTGAAGATTTGGTTTCAGGGCTACAAAGATCAGTTACAGCAATTCCATGTTTATGTGGGTGTGCGCACATGTGCCTTCATACAAAAACAGAGAATAACATCAAGTTGACTTGTTTAAATTAAATTTTCAAATACTGTAACTATTAATTATTTATCTCAGACGTGCTTTTATGAGGTTTTACTTCCCTTGAAATAGTATTATTAAAATATTTGTAATTATGGTTTACAAAGTATAAGACTAGATTCACTTAGCTTTGTTTTATTTTGTTTGCCTAAGTAGAGGTTGGTAGTAGACTGTTGCATAAAAGAATACCTCAATGGAGGATATCCCACTGAGGGAGGATTTCAGTGGGAACTTACTACGGGGAAGCCAAAGGTAGAAGTTAGGGTGGAAAAAGCATGAATTTTGGGTGTGCTCATGCACCCAGGCAGAACTTTGAAAGTGACATTCCTTTGCCCCTACACATGGTCCTCTTCATCTTCTTCATAACAGAAGTCTTCATACCACAGTCCAGAAGTCAGAGGAGAACAGTTTTGCTATCTGAACTTGAGCTTGTTCAAATTACTTGGACCAGTATGAAAGGGTGGTGTTGGGGAGTGTATGTGGTGATGGAGCTATCAGTTAGTTTATGATTGCCAGATTTAGCAAATAAAAATACACAACATCCAGTTCAGTTCGAATGTTAGAGAAATAACAAATGCTTTGTTTAGTAGAGTATGTCCCAAATATTGCAGTAAAAATTTTTGTTACATATCTGCATTTCAAGTTAATGGAGCGCCCTGTATTTTTTTTAATTAACATATAATGTATTATTTGTTTCACAGGTACAGGTCTGTGATTCATCAGTCTTACGCAATACCTAGCGCTCACCGTAACACGTATCCTCCCCAATGTCCATCACTCAGCCACCTCATCCTCCTCACCTCCTTCCCCTCCAGCAACCTTCATTTTGTTTCCTAAGATAAAGACTCTCTTATGGTTTGTTTCCCTCCCTTATGGTTTCGTCTTGTTTAATATTTTTCTCTCTTATCTTCTGCCTTTTTTCTTAAATTTTGCATATCAGTGAGATCATATAATTGCCTTTCTCTGATTGACTTATTTCACTTAGCATAATACCCTCTAGTTCCATCCACATTGTTGCAAATGGCAAGATTTCATTTTTGATGACTGCGTAATATTCCTCTGTGTGTGTGTGTGTGTGTGTGTGTGTGTGTGTGTGTGTGTGTGTATGTGTATCACATTGTTTATATATACCACATCTTCTTTATTCATATGTTGATGGACATCTGGGCTCTTTCCATAGTTTAGCTATTGTGGACATTTCTGCTATAAACATTCAGGTGCACATGCCCCTTTGGATCACTACATTTGTATCTTTGGGGTAAATACCCAGTAGGGCAATTGCTGGATCATAGGATAGCTCTATTTTCAACTCTTTGAGGAACCTCCATACTGTATTTTATCTCACAACCTTTATTTAGTTAGAACTTTAGTGGAGGAAGCTGTTACTTAAAGCCTTCTGAGTTTTGCTGTGGACATTTGTTGATGTTATTTTGCACAGTGATGTTTGATCAGGTATAAAGGAAAGGGTTTAAAGGAAATAGATAATCAGGTATAAAGGAAAGGGTAGTAGGAACCAGCACTGTGGGCACAGAGTTTCATAGGAATTTTTTTTTATGGCTTGTCAAAGGTCACTTCTCTCAAGACCTGTGGTAAGCAGAGAAGGTGGCTGAGTAGGAAGTGGGTATATTTATACTGACCTAGGCATCAACCTTGAGGAAGAGAATTAAGATTCTTCAGTGTCTGTTACCAGATATTTCTGTATAACTAAAGGCCCACCTGAATAATGGATTATATAGTCATGACTGACACCTTCTTGCAGACAGATGCCCAATATCTCAGAAGGGAACTATCATTTAGCGCAGGGGAGGCCCAACTGCTGGCCTGGATCACCCGTAGAAATTTTGCCTAGTATGTGCCACAGGCTGAAACCCTGCCATCTAGTTTTCCTGGCAAAGGGTATGCTGTGGCAATAACACTGAATATGTAAGGAGGAATCTTATGAGGCCAAGGTGTTTGATTTTTTTTTTTGCCAGTGCCACACCAGAGAGAGTAAAACCATTTCTGTGCAAGTGCTCCTTTACAAGGGGCACGTAATGGAGTCAGCAGTTCTAACTTCATAAGAATAGATAGAAGGTGTAGGTAGCAAAACAGCTTGTTGAGCTCAGGTTTCTCATAGCACCTAGCAGGCCACATTTCACTCCTCCTTCTGTACTCATTTCGTTGTTGAGTCCTACTCATTTGCCTGATTTCCTTTTCCCCTAAGTGTGAATTCTTTTAGAAGCTCATCTCGTCTTGCAACTAGACTGGTTTGTTTCAGTAGAACAGACAAACATGGCAGAATGCTATATGGGTTCTTTGCCCTGTAGGATAATTGGCCCTAGCATACAAATAAAGACTAGGGAGGGGGAGATGAGGGCTGGGGGAAGTGTGTGATGGTTGAGGTACCCTGAGCTTAGCCTCAGTGGTCTGCATTTAAAGTGACTAGTATCTAGCACATGGGCACAGCCAATATCAGTTTCCTTCCACCTATCTATTAGCTAGCTGATTTAATACCCAGACAGAGAAGAGAGATCAGGAAGAAGGAGGTAGTAGAGGAAATTTTCTTCACTTCTCGGGGAATTATCAGTGTCATTCTGGGGAGGAGGGATGGTAGAATCTGTCAGGCAAATATATTAGAGTGTGAGGTGCTAACTGCCTGGTGACTTTGTAGTCAGATTTAAAAAATTCTGGGTACTGTTGCTTTCTCCTTCAACAAGGTAAGAAATTTGGACTAAATCTGTGGTTTGTAACATGAAGATCACCTGGCAAGTATCCAGAAAAATACAGTGCTCACATCAAGATGATCATATGATTTATTATCCAAAATAGCAAGCTTAAAGCCTAGAAGAAAGACCTGAGAATAACGAAAAGGCATCTATTGTTCTGTAAAAGTTGTCAAATGGGACTTTCCCCAGGGAATATGGAACGTATTTTCTCCCTACACATTCCTAGAAATTCTGACTTAGTAGGCTGGGGGTGGGGTGATTCCAGTGAGCAACTTGCATGTGAGTCACTGTAATCTTATTGAAGACTTTTGCACTGTGTTTAATAGAGCCTCAGGTCTTTTAGACCCTGGAGCCAATAGTTGACTGTGGGTGAGTTTCTAAATTCTGGATGTTTTGTCCTTAGTAAACATTTCCCCTGCTTTTTCTGAGCTTTCTTGCCACCCTCTCTTTCCTTCCATGACTCTACAGACCAGATGGTGGCAGGGTAAGAGGAAAATTTTTGAGGCCAGTTTTACTTATTGTTTTCTTATGAGAAACTTAATTCTAAAGCAGTCTCTCTGGAACCTACCCCAGAGAAAGTAGATTAAAAAATTATTGTGGGGATGCCTGGGTGGCTCAATTGGTTAAGCGGCTGCCTTCGGCTCAGGTCATGATCCCAGCGTCCTGGGATCGCGTCCCACATCGGGCTCCTTGCTCAGCAGGGAGCCTGCTTCTCCTTCTGCCTCTGCCTGCCTCTCTGTCTGCCTGTGCTCGCTCCCGCTCTCTCTGACAAATAAATAAATAAAATCTTTAAAAAAAAATTATTGTGCTCTCTGGGAAGAATGTGTTTACTCATTCCTGAATTCAGGCCGTATTAGTGAGCAAAGATAAATGGAACATCCAATTAAGGGGAACACTAGGAGTTGCATGTGAACACTGCTCTAACAGTCACTGACCACAGCAGCTCAGCGTCCCCAGCTTGCCCCGGGAAGACGCTGAACTGTTAGCTCTTTCAAAGAGAGAAAACTTACATTTATTACTTAACTAGAACTCAGTTTGGTCATGCACATATTTTGTATTGTTCTTTATTGTTCTCTTAAAAGAAACTGCACTAATTAAAAAAAACTCTAAAAATGATGTGCCAGTCAGGGTATCCATACCATGTCTGTGTCTCTGAAGGGATTGCTTCTTGGTCATCCATGCATCATATCATCTGATCCACTCCCAAGTTATTGGCTAAAGGTAGGCTAGTGAACCTGGAGCAGCCATAGGCACAACAGAAAAGATGACATGACCTAATACAATTTCCTTTCTTTAGAATATCATCTAAGAGAAGGAGGGCAGTTAATAGGTGGAGGAGAGACAGAATTTAAGAGTTGGAAAGTAAGAAAGAGTGGGGAGACATTGATGGCCACTTGTAACCCAATAGCATGAGAAATCAGAAACTAAGAGAAAGCAGATGGGTGCAGTGCTGCTAGAAGAACGATATGAGCATCAGTACTGGTCTGTGTGCTGTTTTTTACCACTCCAATAAGCGGAAGGGAAAAGAAGCTTAGGGGAGTGGTGGGGGGAAAGCATTCCTGGACCACAGATAATTTGAGAAGCACTGGATTAGAAGTTGCAGGTGGGTCAGGGTATAGGAAGAAGGAACCAGCTGGAGAAGTGCAGAGTCATACCAGTGGCTGAGTTTTAATGAAGATTGGTGAGTAGCTTTTGCTGAAGCCTTCGGAGCCACCTTGAGTCCCAAGCCATCCCATCATCCTATCCTGTCTTTTTTGGGGTCTGATGTATGGGCTTTCTGATATTTGAGTGAGTTTCTATTCCTTGCAACCACAAAACCGAAGAACATAAATGAAAACAAAGGGCAACATTACAGAATTGTGTTGAAGGTCTAACTTATTATGTAGTAAGACTGAAGAATGTCTTTAGATTTTTTTCTTTCTGCAAGTCAAGTTGTCATACCATTTTAAATTAGAGATCCAGGATTTAATTTGTTGATGTAATGACAGAAGTGTTGTGTATATGGATTGGTGGGCTCAAGGGGAAGCAAGGAGGAGCTATGTGGCCCATGAGAGATATAAATTCATCCTAAGAAAGGAGGCTGGCATAGTCATTCAAAGCACAACACGAGTTTGTACTTGATCCTACCCTGACACTGGCCTGTGTTTCCTGGATACTATTGTAAAACTGGACAAAATATATCCTCCAGTGATTCTGCTGAGAATCTTTTTCTCTTTGTTTGCCAGTGGTAGAATGGGGTGCATAGAAGGTGAGGAATTTTTCTCCTGATCAAGGACACAAATACAGGGGATGTTGAGGAGCTCAAGGGAATTGTGGTAGAGTGATCTGATGCTACAGTGTTATTGGTGATTAAAAGCAAGTCAGTCCCAAGTGTGGGAAGCCTGCACAGAAAGTGGGCTGTGGGTCTGACCAGCAGTTTGGTGAGTTGGTTTGGAAAGGTTCACCAGGTGGAGGTGAGTGATTGTGGAGTACAATTTAGAAAGACAACAAATGCAACATTGGATGGTTGGGGATGCCAGAGATACAAGTAGCAGCACAAATTACAGGTGAAGTCGTTCTGCACTCCTCCCCACTCTTTTCAACCAAAAAACCAGGGACATTCATAAAGACCTGAGTCAGAAGAAGGGCTGAAATCCTGTAGTGTCACAGGTAGTGCTTTTGATCTATTCAAAATACAAGGTGCTGTAACCCAGGAACCAGCTGAGTCACATCTGTAGCAGTGAGATAAAGTTAGGAATGTAGATTGGGGCATCAATAATTGAGGACCAGAGATGCTAGACTCAGGGGCCTGAATGTATCCTATAGGCCATGAAGAGCAACTGAAGATGACTACAAAGGGAATAATATCGTGGAAGACAGTTACACAATATAGATTCAGGTGGATCCTAGAGGGGTGTGCAGGAGGGTTTATGTAAGGGGATGTAGCGTGAAGTTTTATAGGACTAATGGGAGCCTTGACTGGGTGTGCCACAGAAGGAATACTAGGGCATAATGTGAGAGACGTTAAAAAAACAAGTATCAGTAAGATTGGGGATCAATTACCTATTTAGTTGGGTAGCTTAGTCACTTTAATCTCTTGTATTTACTTTGTTATCCACAACATATATTAAGCTACAATCCAATTAGTCAATACAGTGAGTTAAATAGACCTCAGCACATCCTTCAGGAGTTCCTCATGCAAATAGGCAATCACATAAAAATATGCGCTGAACCAGTGCTGTAAAATCTCATTGATTTAAAACAAATAATGATCGAGAAAAGTCAGATTCTGAATTACAAGATGTTTTCAAAGAAATGCAGTTTTATGACTTTCAGGTTTATATGAAAGTAGGTGCTTTAGGTTAACATTATGTAGAAGAGGTTTTGTTTTAATAGCTAAAATTTTTATCATTAATATCCTTCTTCATATACAGTGTTCTTCTAAATAATTTTAACCGTAGATTGGTAAACACTAAATTTGTTCAGTCCATTAAGGGCAGTTTTAAATAAATTTGGTCTGAACTAAAGGGGGTCCTTAAAGATAAATAATTATATTTTATTCAAGTCTAAAATAAGTTAGGAATACAGAGGATATAGAATTGTGGGAATAGATTATAAACCTTCCAATAGTCTACCAAACAATCTGGGTGGTGATTCTCGAGGAAGAAGAATTAAAGGAGTTATTTTTTTAACAGGAGAAGCAAAATGCTTACAGGCTTGAGTCCTTGGCTCCTACATAGCAGTGTAAATTGCTTTGTGGGGCTATGATAAGACAGGACATTGAATCCGAAAGTTGAATCAAGTATTTGAGGTCCCTCTTAGAGAAGGGCAGATATGGCCATCTCCTGTAAATATAATTTTAAGAGTGATGGGAGGGCTGCTTTCTAAAACTTTTTCCCTACGTAAAGGTGTTGCTCTCTGCAATTCCAAATGAGGCAAATTTTGTGTTTTCCATGCCTAACAGTTATAGGATGGTGGTAATCAGCTCTCAACAGGTTGCTTGTGAATTATTAGGAACACTGTTCCTTTGTAGAAAGATGGGTGGGAGTGAGTACCTTGAGAGAGGAAAAGATACCTAAAATAAGGAATAATGTCATGCATGGAGAGAAGAGGGTCACTAACAATGTAGCCAACTTCAGAGTTTCAACCTTTAGTGGCAATTATTTTACCCATCAGAGTTTCAACCCTTCCTGATTTTCATGTGCAACTGTGTCTCAGTTATGTGATTTACACTGAAGATGGTAAGGTGAAGCTTAGATGTTGCAGATTTCCAACATCTCTATGTAATCTTCATACTGTATGTAATCACACTAGTTCTCTTAAAAGTATAACCTGAAAAGGATAAAACTTGAAAAAGTTAATTGGTCTTGAACTGGCTCTGAATATGTTCATATAAAACAGAATTATAACCTACTACCTTTTAGATCCCAAAACTTTGGGTTATTCTTCCATGTGGGGTAATTACTTAAAAGAATCATTCTTGGGGTGCCTGGGTGGCTCAGTGGGTTAAAGCCGCTGCCTTCGGCTCGGGTCATGATCCCAGGGTCCTGGGATCGAGCCCCGCGTCTGGCTCTCTGCTTGGCGGGGAGCCTGCTTCCCTTCCTCTCTCTCTGCCTGCCTCTCTGCCTGCTTGTGATCTCTGTCAAATAAATAAATTAAAAAGAAAAAGAATCATTCTTGTCATAAAATAGCAGTTTTTTTCTGAATATAATAATAATACAGATTTGTTTTGGAAAATTTCAAAAATATATAACAATAAAAGAAATAAAGGTGAATTACACCATCCAGAGGTAACAACTGTTAACATTTCGTGATACTGTGTGTGTATGTGTGTTGTGTGTGTGGATTCAAAGAACACCCTATCTTTGGATATGAGTTAAATTGGCAAGAGAATTAGTGGAAACTTAGATTATTCTCTTTTTGTCCCCTTAATTTTCCAAGATTATAAATAGATAATTGTTTTGGTTCCAAGGAGTTAGCAATCTGGACTAAAAAACAGACAAATACATAATCCCTAGCTGGTCAAGATATAAAATGATGGTTGGGTTCCTGGTCTTCTACAGGATGAAAGTATGTGAGGAAATCTGCTCATACCCTAATGAAAGTCTTTCCCAATGATCTCCTCCAATGTGATTGAGGGAGATAATGGAAGAGAGATGGACATCCTGGAGTGGAGTCAAGAGTATAGAAAACAGTGGACAATGGAGAAGTCACAATATATGCCCAGGAAGATGTTAGAGTTGCTACAGACCAATGTTTGCTTCCTTCTTTCCACTATTCTCCTTTTAAGATGTGGACATTAAAGGCATGATTCTGGCTGAATTCTACACATTGTATGTTGACTATGTTTGTCTTACATAACTTATAATTTGGCTAGCTCCTAAGTTTTCAGTTCAAGAGGAGCCACATCTACACACTTGTGGACACATTCACAAGGTTCTAGGCTTTGATCATGTGGTTCTTCATGAGAGAGAGGATGAGTGCATTTTGCATATGGAAAGGGGAATATATATTTGTGACCAAAAGGGAAAACTGTGGTAGCTTGTTTTATTGTCCTCAAATATTCATTGCTTCCCTGTAGGAGGATTTTGTCTCCTCATTCCATTTATGGCAGGGTTGGCCACATTACTTGATTAGGACAAGAAAATTTGAGTTGAAATGAGAAGCCATTTATGATTCAGTCTCTCCCCCTAGCATCTTAGTATAAGCTGATGTCCCAGGACAAAAAAGACCTGTAATAGTCATGATCAATAATCATGAGCTGTAAAGGATAGATAACAAGAGTAAGAAATAAACTTTTCTTGTTGTAGGGTCCTAAGACTATAGGCTCATTTATTACTACTGTATAATGTAGTTAAACTGATTTCTTCTTCTTTCTTTCTCTCTATATTTTGATTTTCAAAAGCAAAATTTTGATCATATTTCATATAGTTTTTTATCCTGTATTTTTCCTCTTAACTTCACTTTTTTGGTTAACTTCATTTTTAAACAATTAAAAACATCTAGCGATAGTCTTCAAAACAAAGACTTTTTTCCTATTCTTAAAATTAACTGAAAAGTTAAGAGCATGGGAACATATAGACAATGGTCCTTTAAATAAGATGTTGACAGTCTTTTGGGGAGTTTACTCCTTACTTTTGCCAGGTAACATCTTAGATGGTTGAATTTATATTATAGGTTCATGAATTAATTGGACTTAGTCTAATTTAAAAGAATACTAAAATTCTGGCTATTTTTCAAAGAATCTCTGATGTCTGGTATATTTTTCATCACTTGTCTTCTAATAATTAAGACCTTACAACCTAGAATAGGAGCCAACAGAGATAGCTTGAACATTCCTTCTTCAATTTCTTGTTATTTCCCTATTTTTTTTTCAAAATAGAATGTACTATTGACTAAAAGAGAGTAAGGAAAAAATATATTCACAGAAATAGATGAAGTGCATATGTACCTTAGAAGAAAATTTGTCGTATGGTTTACAGTTGTTTCTTATATTTTTTAACTTCACATTAAGGAATCTGACTTTCCCATGGCCTTGGAACTAGGCCTTGGCCTTCCAGGAAAAATAATTCAAATAGAGCTATTTTATGGCAATTAGATGGCTTAGAGAAAAGCTTTTAACAACTCAGAGCTTGTCAAACGAGAAGACATTATCTGAATGTCTTTGAAAAGAAGATTTAAATTTTGTTATTACTTCTTATCTATTTGGGAAAATAAAGCTCATGAGATAAATGTCATTATTGTGTATATTAGCATTTTAAATTCGCACAAACAATTCTGTCATACCTTCTTTAAGTCCCATCAAGTCAAACGTTGAAACTGGGAATTATTACTTACAGAAGAATCAATCTGAAAAATACCTGAATTATATTTCTCCAGAATATAATTCAATTAATTATTAACTAATTAATTAATTTACTTTGATTTTTAGGCACCTATATTATACATAGCACTGTGGACAAATACAATAAAACCCAAAATAAAATATGAATAGAAATAGCTTAGTGAAAATCAATTTCCTTCCAATAACTTTAGGGCAAATAACTGAATTTTGATATTTTTCTTCCAGTAACTCTGAATTTCAAACTGTTGGTGATTCTAGTCTTCTCTTGACTTGCTTCCAAAAGGCATATTATTTTGGCTGTGGATGTAATTTTACAAAGTGATGTTTCCAAGCTTCATAATAAACTAAACACTGTATTTCCAAGGGAATTAATCAAACCTAAGGACAGTGGATGTTAATGTTTTAGTTCCTAAAAATTCCTTTAGATGTCTCTGTTTTGCATCTCATCAGAATCTGTACAGTAGGCCACTGGGAAAGACAGTGCCAAAAGCTGGTTTCCTAGCAAGTAGAATCTGTCCTTTAAGGAAAAACAGGGCTCTTTGAAAACAGATTTTAACAAAGTTAATGAAAGAAAAATATGAATGATGCAGAGACATCATTACTATTTCATAATACTTATAAGCCAAAAGAAAAAAAAGAAAAACCCAAAACAAACCAAAACAACTCTACATTGTAGGAGATGTCCTTTTCTACTTAGTTTGCAGGCAATTCTGTTGCATCGTACATTTTTAATACTATTTGGTTTTGTAGTACAATCTGTGTTTTCATTCAAGGATACCCATTCAAGCTGAAATGACCTAAGTTAGATCACCAGATTTCTTTATTCTATGACTAGTCTTTTTAAAGGATATAAACTATTGAAATGACTCTGCTTTATTATGTATGTACACCTATCTCTTAGAAATTTAGACATGATAGGATATGGTAAAATATTTGGAAAGGAAAAAAGACATTTGAAAATGTTATTAGACTATAGTTAAGTGTGATGTATTAAATGCACACACTTTACCTTTCCTTTCTACCAAATCCCAAATGGAACATATTAAAAGAATAAAAAAATGCATGATCCAGAGGATAAGAATAACATATAATTTTTTTTGAAGTCTCCAACATTTTGGCATATAAAAGAGCAGAGTAGAAAAAGCTAAAATGTTACTGTTTGTAGGTGGAGGACCACAAGAAGCAGGTCACAAAACTCCAGAAGGCACAAAGTACCTCTTAAGGAAGAAGGTAGGAGTGGGGATAAAATTAAATAGAAGCTTTGTATAAGGAGCATTTCATTTTTTGCAATATTGCCCATGATGCTGGCGAAGCTATTAACCATTCCTCTCCCAACTCTTGTAGAAGACAGAAGGTTTGTTTCTTCGAAAAATTAGACCTCAGAATGTTTGGATTTGGAGACATCAGAAATAGTAGAATGAAAGATGAAATGATAAATTGATAAAAGAGGACCTAAGTGATATCGATAAACCCCTTAGTCTTCTTTCTCTCTCCACATGCAAAATGTGGGCAGCAGTGGCTTGGATCCAACAGGCAGTATATTTGCAGATTCCTTTCTGGAGTCAAGTGACTCTGGCAGTCAAGTGACTGCCTCCAGAGAAAAGAAATTATTTTCTGAAATTCCTGGGTCCTGACTGCTCTGCAACGATACCCACCAATTGGGTTGTTCTGCCACCAGAGTTATCAGTGTGAATGGTTATCCAAGGACCACCAGATACAGAAGAAACATCTCATATACAAATGATGGATGAGAACAAAATGAAAGAAACTCAGAAGAAAAAAAAAAGCAAAGCTGAAGAAAAGATTATAGTATTCATTTTTTATTTTTAAGATTTTATTTATTTATTTATTTGATATATATAGAGAGATCATAAGTAGGGAGATAGCAGGCAGAGAGAGGGGGGAAGCAGGCTTCCTGCCGAGCAGATAGCCCGATGTGGGGCTCAATCTCAGGACCCTGAGATCATGACCTGAGCTGAAGGCAGAGGCTTAACCCACTGAGCCACCCAGGTGCCCCAAGATTATAATATTCTTGAAGAAATAACAGGAAGGTATAAAAATTCAGAGAATAACAAAGTTTTAAGAAGTGAAGATACTTTTAGCAGAAGTAAAGAGTTTAATAGAAGTATGAAAGGTAAAATGAGAACTGTTCCAAAAAATTTAGAACAAAAAGAGAAAGCAGATAAGAAAATATATATTAAAACTAGTGGACCAGTCAAGGGCGAAACATTCAACTATTAGGTCTCTTATTCAACAAAATAGTCAACTATTAGGAAAGAGAACAAAAGCAAAGAAAGGAGGAAAAATATTAAGAAAATAATGCGAGAAAACTTCCAAATATTGAAAGCCATGAATTTCTGGATCAAAAGAATCCTCTGGGTGCTCAGAAATGAATGATTAAAAAAACCAACATAAACTCATAATATGATGACATTGCAGAAACCTAGGGATACAAAGAAGATTCTAAAACCAGCTAGACAGAAATAGCAGGTCACATTCAAAGAATGGTAATTAGACAATGAAGTAGTCTCCTTCAAAATTCTGAGGAAAAATGAATTGGAGCCTGGAATTCCTAGTTGGCCAAGTTTTTCATCAACTGTGAATGCAGAGTAGTATTTTCAGATATATGAGAGCTCTAAAAATGGATCTTGTGAATGACACACATATATATATCCACTAGTAAGAGAATATGCTCCCCCAAGAAAGAGGGATCAAACAGTGAGGAAGGAAACACATGGATCTTGGTAAAAACAGGCTATAAAATAGGAGGAAGAAAAAGGACCTATCTCAATGACAGTGAAGGGAAGTCAGAGGATGAGAGTTGTGTAACAGATCTGAGACAATCAGTCCAGATTGGAAACATCAGCCTGGAGACCTTTCAGAAGTATGTTTTCAAAGCAAAAACAGAATTGATACATTGCTTGGTGTTAAACATTTGATAGCTGAAAATTATGCTTCAAACAAGCACAAGTTAGAGATGTAATCAAAACACTATTTTTGTCTTCCATTGTTCTTTTACAGTTTCCAGTAATTGATTCACCCCACCCCTCCTTTCTTCTGGATACATTACTCCACAAGCTCACATAGCTAATTGGCTCATTCTTAGAAAATGGAACATTCTGACGGCAGAAATGGTGTAGTTGTTCACCAAGCCCGTTTATTCTCCTTTTGCACAAAGATAGATTGCATTTTCTAACCTCTCTTACAGTTAGATGTGGCCATGGGACTGGATTATGGCCAGTGGCTTATGCAGAAATGGACTTGGTGGCTTGTGAAGCTACAGGTTGATGATGGTGGAACCATAAAGTGGAAAGTGACTGGATTTCTGAAGGACTGCTTGATGCTTGGAGCATAGCCACCTGCCAGTCCGAGACATTTCATGCGGCCATTGTCATGCCATAGGAAAATAGTTAGTAAAACTATCCTCTGGAGACTTGGAGAGCAGACCATGTTTCTATTCAGATTATAGAGATTATATAGGTGAGAGGTTTGGAAAATGTCAGAGTGATATAGGCCTTACCATGTACTTTCAGCACTTTCACTAGAAAGATGAACTCGGGAAAGAATTGGTGATTTGAAAGCAGAAATGAAAATGTCTGTAGAGAAAGACCAGGAATTTGACCCCTTGAATTTGAAACTTTCCATCTCAAATATGCTCTCAATATGTAAATTATAATATCCTGTCCCAGACTTTAATTAAAACCATGCATTTGGGTTAATATCCGGTCTCCACCCCTAACTGAGGCAGACTAGCGGCTTTTAGTGGGAAAGGGCAGCTGTTTCTTTGTTTTTTGTTTTTCCTGGCCTTCCTGACCCCTTGTCTGTCACTTGCAAGCTGTTATTACTGATCCTGTGGATTTGGGGGAGTGCAGCTCAGTGAGAGAAAGGGAAAGGTGAGGAGAAAATTTCATATTAGCCCTGATTCTGCTATAAGATGTTTGGAGCTGATTTTCCTCTTTGGGCTGCTCTGGTCCATTCTCTTGTGCTCACCGGGCTGCAACACCTGCCCCATGAACATGCTTCTCTACCTGTTTGCACAGCCATCATTTCCTATTGTATCTTATTTTAGAAGCTCTGTACCTCTTCCAGAGAGTCCTTTTGGGTTGGGCAAAAAATGGCCCAGGCTAGTTCTCTCCATGAGAACCTCATCTCCTCTCCCAGAAACACTTTACTCCATTGCCCAAATAGGTCATCATCATCTGCCCCCCCTTGCCTTCCATTAAACCTGTCAGATCTCAGTCATCTTATCTCTCACACTCCAAGGAAGACATTTCAAATTTCTTTTTGATGCCCCTTTTTGCAAAGGGTAGCACTCCACCCTTTCCCCTCAGAGGAATTGAAGCTTACAGCTTGGTAGTATGTGTGGGTTTGTGCACACACCGCTATACTCCCACACTCCTCTTTACAAATCATAGCTTCAGTTCCAGTCTCTTGACTCTATCATATCCTCCTGCCTAACTGGTCATCTGGTATCTCTTTTTAAAATCTGCATTTTGTTGTTTACTTTTTTGGATAGGAGATTTCATCTTTAACATATTGCATTGACTTAGCTGGAATTTCTGATTTAACAACGTGTTAAACTGTACAGAAAGAGTTGTATACTTCTGTTGGAAGATTGGGGGAGAGAATCATCTGTAAGCACAGAGAAATCAATTATATAATAGGAATATTGAAAATGAAGCTGCTTTGGGGGTACCTGGTGGCTCAGTTGGTTGAGCTTCTTGCTTTTTGCTCATGTCATGAGTGAAATCATATAGTATTTGTCTTTTCATAACTGACATATTTCACTTAGCATTTTATTCTCTAACTTCATCCAGGTTGTTGGAAATGACAAGATTTCATTCCTTTTCATGGTTGAGTAATATTCCATTACACGTGTGTGTGCGTGCATGTGTGCATACACACACACACACCACTTCATCCATTCATCTATCAATGGGCATTTCCATAATTTGGCTTCCATGATTTTTATAAATAATGCTGCAATAAACATAGGGGTGCATGTATCTCTTTGACTCAGTGTTTTTGTTTTTTGGGGAGAAATACCTAATAATGCAGTTACTGAATCCTAAGGTAGTTCTATTTTTAACTTTTTGAGGATTTTCCATACTGTTTCCACAGTGGCTGCACCAATTTGTATTCCCACCAACAGTGCACGAGGCTATCTTTTCCTCCACATCCTCACCAACACTTGTTTCTTGTGTTTTTGATTTTAGCCTGGCTGATTTTGGCCTGTTTTGCTCTAAAATCACGTCTTCACCCTTCTCGTCTTCTTTGATGGCCATTCTCTACTTTTAGTTGTGGAGTTTGTCCTGACAGTCTTTGGGTCATTTTCTGGGTTATTATGCTAATATGAGTGTGATATAGTTGTATCCATGAGACAGAGCAGCTTAGGGTCCTCCTACTTAACCATCTTCCCCACTTCCCCTGTCCATGCTTTTCTAATATTAGAAACCTCACTTCAGCTCTTCTTGTGGCTCATTTTTCCTGATATCTAATCATTTCTCAAGCATAGTCAATCCTATGCTGCTTTTGTGGTTGACACCATAGAAAGTTGAAATTAATAATGGTGGGGCCAGATTGTCACTTTAATCCTGGAAGACATTATAAACCAAACGTGGAAAGAAAATGAGCACATTCACAATTAAGAAAGACTGTATCTATAAAGGTACCCTACCTTATTCATCTGCAGAAAATACATATTTTGCAGGTTAGGGTTTTCTATTAGAGTAAAGAATCAGTGTTAATGCTTCTCCCAACTCACATAGACAGAGTCATTTGCTCCATTTTCTGTGACTATGCTACTATTCCTAGCACATCCCATACTGTAGTGTAATTTGTGTGTTAAATGGCATCTTTCTAACTGTATCAGAACTCCCATTAAGGATCCTATTCATTTTTGTGTCTTCCTGTCTAAGAACAGTGCCTGGAATAAAGGACTCAATAAATGTTGAATGAATGAATAAGTGATTGAATGAATAATGAAAGAAAACTAGATGAATTCAAATATAATTTGCTTTTGTCAACATTTTGAATCTTATTATAATTGGTTATATGTATCTGTTTCTTCCTTTCTACTGTGAGTCCTAGAAATTATAAATCCTGTCTTACTTATTCTAGTAGCTTTAGCATTTAGCACTGTGTCTATTGCCTAAAATGTAGCAGTTGCTCAGTTTATGTTGGTAAAATGAAGAAATGAGGTCATTAATTTATGAGATGTGCAAGAAGCAGCACCATGCGTAGTCTGTATCTCATGCTTTCATTATATAAACTCATCCTTTTTAGGGACTCAGAACTGTAGTTGAAATCCAAAAAAAAAAAAAATTAGCTTTGGGAACACTTCTTTTTTTTTCTTAATTTTAAAAAATTTTTTATTTAAACATATAATGTAACCCCACCACCCTCTCCCAACACCCCTCCCCTGCAACCCCCTCAGTTTGTTTTATGACATTAAGAGTCTCTTTTGGTTTGTCTCCCTCCCGATCCCATCTTGTTTCATTTATTCTTTTCCTACCCCCTTAACCCCCACTGCCGTTGCATCTCCACTTCCTCATATCAGGGAGATCATATGATAGTTGTCTTTCTCCGATTGACTTATTTTGTTAAGCATAATATCCTCTATGGGAACACTTCTCTACCACTATCTTCATCACCTTCTGAAATACTAATTTTTTAAAAAAATATTTTCCTTTTCTTTTTTCCTCTTTTTAATCCAGATCTTGAATGAAGGCCATGTTTATAAGAGTAGTTAGAAAAAGCCTTTTATAGAACTGAAACTTGGGTGTATAAGTCTCAGCTTCTTTGTTCAGTCAGTGCTGTTGGTATTGGATGACTTAATGAAAATGCCTGAGGCTTACAGATAAAAGAGCTAGGTTATTACATGGGCTTCCTTCCTGAATAATACTTATTGTAGAATGTCCCTAGCACTAAGTAAAAATAGATAAAATACTAGCATTTTCAAAGCCTTAATCTTATATCCACACAAGTGCCCTGCTCTTGTTTTAACCCTGGCTTAGCACTGCTTAACATCAAAAGTGCACCAAGTCTTCCTTTTTGGGCAAAAGGAACAAATTGCTTTTCCTTGTTCACAAGACAGATGGGAGTATCCAAAGATCAGCTCCTTATTGCAAGCTCTGAAACCACTCTCAGGCCTATGGTCTGTTTTTCTGTACAAAAGACAAAAACCACTGGAAGGATAGGTTTTTAAAATCAGATGGTTAAAAGTAGTTGAAAATTCAGTTTGCCCCCAACTTTAAAAATTAAAAAAAAGACACACAAAAGCAAAAACTTGGTTGCAAAGCAGGAGTAAAGGAAAAATTTTAACATATCAAAACTGACTAAATCTGTCATGCTCGGTTGTGCAACAGAACAAAATAAGATGAGTATATTAGTGGCAGTTGAGAAAAATAGCTTTTCAAGTTCAGTTTTTTTTTTAATGAGAATAATTTAGGAAGTGTAGTAGAAGAGTCATTAAGTACAAAATACCATAAATGTCAATGTGAGTTGTATTCTGCTTTTGTTTAGCTTACTGAGTGACATAGCATACCTTAAATCTGATGAAGAAGCTCTTTTGAAGGCTGTAAAGGGAGAGGCATTAAAGCAAACTCTTCCAGCAGCACTGGATTCTTGGGGCTAGGGATCCCTAAAACAACATTAGCTCCTCTCATTGAGGAGATGAGAGAAGTAAGAGGAAGTCTTTGCTTCCAGCCCATGAATGGAGTAATATTAAGAAAAATCTTCTTACAAACCAGCTACCCACTTCCCACTGGGAAAACAAGAGCACAGGGGCAGGGGTGCCTGGCTGGCTCAATCCATAGAGCCTGTGACTCTTGACCTGAAGGCCATAAGTTGAGGCTTCATGCTGGGCATAGAGCTTACTTGTTTAAAAAAAAAAAAAAAAGGGGGCGCCTGGGTGGCTCAGTGGGTTAAAGCCTCTGCCTTCGGCTCAGGTCATGATCCCGGTGTCCTGGGATTGAGCCCCGCATCGGGCTCTTTGCACTGCATGGGGCCTGCTTCCTCCTCTCTCTCTGCCTGCCTCTCTGCCTGCTTGTGATCTCTGTCTATCAAATAAATAAATAAAATATTAAAAAAAAAAAAAAGGAGGTACATGGGCAGAATGTGGACTATGGTTTCAAGCAGGGAGGTAGGAGGAGGAATGAAATGTGAATCATCAGGCTGTGACAGAAGGAAATGTGCATCCAGACACAGCTGTTGGCTCAAAGACTCCCGCAGGATTCTATCAGTTATTGTGTCAGGATGGGATGAAAAGAGAATGTTCCCTTCTCCCTTCTCTGCCAGCCCTGAAAGTTATGGAGTGTGAAGTGTGAGATCCCTTGTAAATACTGCTTTGAAAATCTCACCAACTCTAGAAAGTTTAAAAACCAGGGAAGTGTGCTATAAATCTAAGATCTCAAGGGGAACGTATATATTTATGAGTTTGTGTTTATTGAATACTTGATGAGTACAGTATAGTATGTGCATTTTAACCTCTGTCCAAATGCTACCTGTTTTTTATTTGCTTAACTTCATTTTAATTTCATCACATGCTTTGCCCTTAGAATGAAGCCCTAACATTTCATACTTGTTATACATCAGCATCCTCCTCTTTCTTTACCAGTACTTCTCTGAATCGCACAAAAAGATATGACTGCACCATGTAATCTAATCTTATTGTAACTCTTGTGTAAGTTTTCTTTTGGAGCCACTTACTTCCTCTGAAAAATTTGCCATGGTTGTCTTACCTTCAAGCCTTTGCTTTTTAAGGTGTCTTCATCTGGACTTCCAGTTGTACCTCAAGATCTAGCACGTTGAGCCAGGCCTCTAAAGTTTGGGTCAAGTCACCCTTCTCTAGCTTTCCTAGCTCTCCAGCTCACACAGATGGCCCCTTTCTCTAAATCTGAAGCCTCCATGCTGCCCTCTGAGATAGCTGTGTATGTTGTGCCCAGTTACTGGAGGTTTTTTAAAGTATTTTCCGGTCCCTTTGGCTGTGGATTCCATTGTATTCATCACAGAGTTTTGTTTGTTTTTATGGAATTCTTACATGTGTGGCAACATCTGTGCTGTGTGTGTGTGTGCGCTCATGCACATGCATGTGCGCATGCACTGGGAGAGGAAAGAGAAGTTTCCTTTTTTCTTTTCTCTCATTCTAAAGCACACTTGTATTCATTCCTTCCTCCACTCTTGGCAGAAACATCAGTGAACAATCACTACCAGCCCCCTTGCCACATCTGGGGTTAGAATGGGCAGACACCCTGTAGTCTTGTACCATGTCTCTGCTGCTCGTCTGCTTGCATAACTTTGGCTCAGAAACAGGGTGAGCACAGCTGGCTCAGTGGTTTCCTGAGGTCAGTCGAAAGATCCATATACTTACTGTTGAGTATTCTAAGATGGGCTGGGGCAGAGGAAGCATTTCTAGTTAGGAAAACATAAGATGATAATTCAAAATTCTGTATTTAATGAGGCAGAATCCATTTAAACATCATGTCATCTAGTTTATGGTATCAATTTCATGTATCCACTCATTATTTATTTACCAATTCACCTGTCATATATTAAGATCTTTTCTGCAGGAATAAATTTAGTAGGGAGGTTTAGCAGTTATCTGTTGCCCTAATAATGCTGCATAGCAAATAACCAGACTTCAGTAGCATACAACAACACACATTTATTTAATTCATGAGTCTGAATCAGATGGGTAGTTTTTCTTGTCTAAGGCAGGTTTGACTGATATTAGCTGAGCTTACTCATTCATTTGTTATCAGCTGGCAGTTCAACAGAGGGCTGGCAATTCTGGGAGGGCTTTGGCTAGGACAAATGAAACAACTTGGATTTCTTTCATGTGATCTCATCTAGTGGTTCGCCCTAGCCTTGATCACATGATGGGGAGGATGCCAGACATGAAGGGAACTAAGTAAGACCTCTTGAGACATAGCCTCAGAGCTGGCATAAAATCATTTCTATCGTGTTCTTTTGACCAAAAGTAAGTCTAAAATACAGCTCAGATTCGAGGTAGGGGTGGAGCAAATGGGGAATAAACTCTGTCTCTTTAAGGGAAGAGCTGCAAAGTCATATTGCAAAGGACCTGGGTTCAGACAGGTCATATGGGCCACCCACATAACCAGTCTACCAAAGAAGACAAGCAAATCCCACAGAATATAATGTATATAATGTGGTAAGGACTACAGAAGGAGCATGCATACAGTGGAAAAAACATTTCTTTTACAATGTTCTTCTAACTTCATTAGATTGTTTTTAAAAGAACAAGAGGAAGAAGGGTGTAAGAAAGAGGCCCATAACCAATTTCAGCTCTTCTTTTCCTCCCCTTTTCTACAATACACACAAAGACACTTACTGTGGGAGATCTCAGTGGTGTTCAAGACTTGCCTGGGGCAGCCACTCCAAAGACATGCTACTGAGCAGTTTGGAAGTCAGATCCTACCTGCAGAGGTAGCATGAATCTCTCTGTATTGTTTCTCCAGCAAAGAGGATGCTATTTGGAAACTAAGCTCTTACTGAAAACTTTAGGTACTTTCCTGAAGGTTTTGCTGGGTTACTTTTTGTTTTTGGAGTCACTTTTAGATGCTAAGCTTCATTTCAGTTTCTCATTCTGCATTTGTCATTTGATCTCATTAGATTTCCAAGTCTCACTTGTCTGTCTGATTTAGACTCCTGTCAACTCCCAAGGCAGAGATGGCTGCCTGGTATATTTTACAGAACTTAGGAAATGCTAGCTGTGGATTTAAATCTGTGAATCTTATACTTATTTATCCTGCAACTTATCCTGCAACCTGAACTTTCAGGATCATATCAGTAACCTCTCAAAAAGTCAATTGCTGTTGACCTTTGGGTGTTGTTACAGGGAAAGAGCTAATTAGTACTTCTCCTCTGTGGTCTCTCTGGATAACACTGTAGCTGTCAGTGCTGGAAAATGATGAAGTGGGGAGCAATTGCATGGTTGAGGGAACTAGCTAACCTCAAAGAGGTGTTCGAAACTCTTGAGTTACAGTCTGCTTGTCCCTTTTTGAACTTCCAACACTATCCTATTTTCAGAAGAAACAAATTGAAGAGGATTAGAACTTTCTGGCTCTCAGGTAATCATGTCCTGGGATAGTGCTGCAGCAGCATTTTCTCTAGAAATATTTAAAAATAAGGTAGATGAGAGGTGCCGGGGTGGCTCAATTGGTTAAACATCTGCCTTTGGCTCAGATCATTATCCCAGGTGCCCCCAAGTCTGACTCCCTGCTCAACAGGGAGCCTGCTTCTCCCGCTTCCTCTGCCTGCTGCTTTCCCTGCTTGTGTGCATGCTCTCCCTGTCAAATAAATAAATAAATAAATAAAAATAAATAAACAAGATAGCTGAACTCCTGTTTGCTAGACTAGATGAGTTCTGTGATACCATGTATCAGAAAATATTTTTTGAGATTATCAATTTTCCTTTCTTCTTTGCTTTTGACACACTCAATTTAAGTCCACTTAACAAAGAGTGTGCACAAATTTGTGTACATATGTACACACGACTCTCTGAGTAAAAAACAAAGATAAAATATATTCTGAAAAGCTCTGGTTGAAACCATTTATTTTATAGGTTAGTAAACAAATTCAGAAATAGAAAAACCATTTTGTACAATATCTAGCTAGCTGTGTGAAAGGTGGATTCTGTGCATTCAGATTGCACAGTTTATAGAAACTTGCTTTTAGACTCTGGGAACCAAACTGAGGGTTACAGAAGGGAGGGGGGCAGGAGGATGGGATAACCGGGTGATGGGTATTAAAGAGGGCACGTGTGGTGATGAGCACTGGGTGTTATAAGCAACTAATGAATCATTGAACACTACATCAAAAACTAATGGTGTATGGTATGTTGGCTAATTGAACATAATAAAAAAAAAAGAAAGAAACTTGCTTTTATACATGGAATGACTTAGAAGTGGTGGAGTCATCAACCAGAAACTTGTACTGTAGTGTTCTGTTGTTATTAAAGAAAGATGGTGCTTTACTTTGAGAAAGACCTGCACTTTGCCCATGGAAGCAAGATTGGAGGGGGTGCACCTTGTGAGTTACTCAGAGGTGGTTATGTGAGGTGGAAGGAGGGTCATCTCTTGTACTATAGTTTTTGGAAGCAATGCTATGTCCCAGCCAAATGCACAGAGGCACACGACATTGAGGCAAAGCCAACTGAAGGAGGAGGGACAGCATGTGTTAAATATGTGTATCTATAATTTAGACCATGAGTAGCTCTGACCAGTTCCAAAACATTTCCACCTTTACTAGAATGGCCATGCTTCCCAGTTTGCCTGGGATAATTCTGTTTGATCCTTGTTGTCCTGGCATGATTAACTTTCACTTAAAAAAGTATCCCTGGTTAGATAGTATATTATTCAGCCACCCTCACTATCAATGTAGTGGGAATGACACTATATCTTTATGTCGCCTAGGGTTTTCCTTCTCCAAAGTTCTTTACACTTAATAGAAGTATGATTTAGAGATTGAAAACCTCAAAAAAAACTTATTGTCCATTGCAAACAGGGAGTGAGGCAGGATATGATGGGTGTGATGGAGATAATGTAACAGAGAGTCTTGAAAGTGAAATCATGAGGCCACCAAAGGAAAATTCCTTCTACCTTCCAGTGGTACCAGAGCCAGTGTTCAGTGTGAGACTAGTCACCTTGCAGGTGGTGTGAGGCCAATGGAAGGTTTATTGCTTAACTGCTTTAATGAAGAGGCAAATGCATCCTCATGCTCTATGCTGAAAGAGCCAAATTTTGAAGTACTATCAAGGCCTCAGGAACTTTCTTCTGTTCTTTAAAAAAAAAATTGTCAGTGTTTTGGTTACTTAGAGTCTTACCCTTTTAAAATAATTAATATGTATTCAAATTCCCATCTCCAAGCTTATCTTTTCTTTACAATTTACGTTGAAGAACTTGTGTAGGCTTAACTGTAGAGTTTCTTACATTTACCCTGGTTAACATATACCTCTGCCCTGTATATCTTGTAATTTGGCAGCTGGATCCCAAAACCTGATCAGACTGTAGGTGGTGTTGCTATCTTTCATCAAGGTAAATACTGTCCAGACAGTCATTTTGTGATGTTAGCAGTCATTCACGTTCATTGCCTAATTCAGAGGTTAGTAAACCTCTCTGAGCCAAATCGGATCCAACTGCTGCATCTATAAGTAGTTTTATCAGAATGCAGCTGTGGACATTTGTTTATACATTGTTTGTAGCTGCTCTTTCTCTAATAACAGAACTGAATAAGTTGTCATTGTGGCCGTGGGCCCTGCAAAGCCTACAATATTTATTATCAACCTCTTTACAGAACAGCTTGCCGATCCCTGGACTAATTCATTCATTAGTGGGTCAATAGCGATAATGATTTTCTGTGTTTGTGTGTGTGTGAGATCTTTTAAAATACAAAATGAAGCAGTTCTAATCCTCCTTCTCTGATGCTTTTCCTTTCTTTATGTAGACTCGGGTTTCTGACTTGTATAATTTTCCTTGTCTCTGAAGAACCTTTTTTTAAACATTTACTGCAAGGCAGGTCTGTTGGCTACAAGTTCCCTTAATTTTTATTCATCTGAGAAAGTCTCTATTTTTCCTTCTTTTGAAAGGTATTGTCTCAGGGTACAGAATTCTAGGTTGGTATTTTTGTTTCTCTCAGCACTTTAAATATTTCACTCCACTTTCTTCTTGCTTGCCTGTTTTCTGAGGAGAAGTCAATATAATTCATATCTCTGCTTCTCTACATGTAAGATATTCCTCCCCCCTCCAGCTTCTTTCAGAATTCTTTCTTTCTCCTTCTCCACCTCCCCTCCCCTTCTGTCTCCACCCCCCTCCTCCACTGAAGCATTATTGACATAAAGTGTTATATTAGTTTCAGGTGTACAGCACAATGATTGAATGACTCTGTACTTGGTGCTCACTGTGATGAGTGTTGTCGCAATCTGAGAATTATTGCTTTCCCTTTGTTTTTTTACTATTTGAATATAACATGCCTAGGAGTAGTTCTTTGGGGGGAAATTTACCCTCCTTTGAGTTCTCAGAGTTTTCTGGATCTGTGGTTTGGTGTCTGATGTTAATTTGGGGAAATTCTCAGTTATTGTTTTTTTCTTGCTCTTTTTTTCTCTCCTGGTATACCCATTATGTGTGTGTTACACCTTCTGAAGTTCTCCCACATTTTTTGGCTATTCTGTTCCTTTTTTTTTTTTTTTTTCAGTCTCTTTTCTCCTTGCTTTTCCATTTTGGAAAGTTCTATTGAGATACTCTTAAGCTCAGAAATTCTTTCCTCAGCCACGTCAAGTCTGCTAATGGGTCTATGGAAGACATTCTTCATTTTGTTATAGTATTTTTGATCTCTAGTATTTCTTTATGATTCTTTCTTAGAACTTTATCTCTTTGTTTGTCTGTATGCTGTATCCATTAGAGCCCTGAGTTTATTAACTATGGTTGTTTTAAATTCTCAATCTGATAATTCCAGCATGCCTGCCAGTTGAGTCTGGTTCTGATGCTTGTCCTGTCTCTTTAAACTGTGTTTATTTTCCTTTTAATAAACCTTGTACTTCTTTCTTGATATCCATACATAATACACTGGGTAAAAGGAACTGCCATAAATAGGCCTTTACTAATGTTGTGTTTACATGTGGGGGAAGGGCAAGTGCTCTGTAGTTCTATGATTAGGTCTCAGTCTTTTTTAAGCCTGTGCTTCTGAAATGTGAACTTCCTATGTGTTTACAGTTTTTTACCTAGGGAGACAGGATGACTAGAGTGAGAGGGCATGGGTAGTTTCTATTTGTCAGTTAGGTTAAGCTTTGATAAAGCCCTAATAGTTCAGGCTCTGGTAAAATAGCTTCTCCTAAGGACAGACCACTTTACAAACAGAATGCTCTGGAGTATTTCAAAATGGTTCCTTTTACCTTCCTCCTGGTAGAGGCACAAGGGGACTTTTTTTCTGATATTCATGGTAAAAACCTGGTTGAGCCCTAGAGGTAAAACTTACAACAGTATGGTGGCCTCTCTGACTGGAAACCCCTAAATTTTTTTTTTTTAAAGATTTTATTTATTTGTCAGAGAGAGAGAGAGAGCACAAGCAGGGGGAGTGGCACAGTAGACAGAGAGAAAAACAGGCTTTTTGCTGAGCAAGGAGCCCAATGTAGGACTCAATCCCAGGACCCTGGGATCCTAATCTGAGGTGAAGGCAGATGCTTAAATCTGAGCCACCCAGGTGTCCCACTCCTAAAGTTTTTAACTTTCAGATTCATCCAGTCTGAGACCCCATTACAATTACAGTTGAGGTATCCTACTCAGGTACAGGTTCCCATAGAGGCTCCTGCTTGGAGCTTTCTGCTCTGGTAAGTGTGACTCTCTGTAGCTCCCATTTTGTACTTCAGTTTTGGGGATAGCTGTTTTCCCTGTTACATCACTTTGAGGGATATAAGAAAAGTTGTTTACTTTTCACTTTGTTCAGTATTTCACTTGTTACTAGAACAGAGAGATGACTTTCAAGCTCCTCACATGCTGGACTGGGAACCAAAAATCTTTTCCTTTAATTTTAATCTTCACTTAGTCTTAAACTGCAAGTAATCTGTAAGTAATGATCATCACAATTATACTCTACTATTTTGGTTGTCTAAATATTTTTCTCTGAGATTCTTAGAATGAGCATATGAGGTCAATATCTCGTAGTTTTTACATATTGCTAGTTGTGTCTTTTATTTTGAAAATTAAATTTTGCTAGTTAAAAGTTCTTGGATTACATCTTCTTTAGTATCTTAAATATATTTTGCCATTTTATTCAGGAATATCACATTGCTGACAAAAAGTTTAATAGTAACTCTGGCTGGCAGACCTTAGGTGATCTCCAGTACCAATAACTTTTTCTCCTATTATCCGTGTCTTTATTTAATCCCCTTCTCTTGAGTTTAGATAGGCCCTGTGACCTGCTTCTAGCCAATGGAATATGGCAAAAATGATAAGAGGTTGCTTAAATAAGATGCATCTTGTCAGATTGAGGGAAGAGTCTTTTTTTTTTAAGATTTTATTTATTTATTTGAGAGAGAGCAATCACAAGTGGCAAGGGGAAGGGCAGAGGGAGAGGGAGGAAACAGACTTCCTACAGAGCAGAGATCCATCCCTAGGATGCAGGGCTTGGTCTCAAGACCTGGATATCTTGACCTAGCTGAAAGCAGATGCCCACCCAACTGAACTACCCAGGTGCCCCGATTCTTCTTTTGTTTTTGGCTTTGAAGAAATAAGTTTTCATGTTGTGAGGTGGTCTACAGAGTGGGCCACCTGGCAAGAAACTGTAGGCAGCTGAGAGAGACCCTTGCCCAATAGCCAGCAAGAGAGCAAGGATTTCAGTAGTACAACCTCCAGAAACTAAATTCTGCTAACAACCAGAGTGGCTTTGAGAGCATTTTTTTTCTGCCAGTCAAGCCTCCAGTTTAGAACACAGCCTGGTCTCTTTCTTGATTTCCACCTTGTGAGACCCTGTGTGGGACTAGGGTCTTTCAGAGGAGCCCACTATAGCCTTGACCAAACGCTTCTGAAGCAGGTGTGGCCTGATCTGGCAGGCAGTTTACTTTTTTTGTTTGTTTGATGTGACAGCTTTCAATTTGTCAAGGACTTGGACTAGATTTGGCCTATCTGTGCTGGCTTCAAAGATAATTAGTATTGGTCTGCCTTCTCTTAGTAAAGATTGGCAGAATTAGAGGCAGGCTGAGTTTTCATTGAATTTGCTAGTGAAAGTCACTAATAACTTAGTGGAAAGTTAGGTTTTGGGAAATTAAGCTCTGTCACATGCCCAGACCTTATGATTACCATATAAACAAGAAAAGACTCCAGCTAGGTTGGATCTAGTCAAGACGTTGAGGGGACTTAATAGGTTACAAATTACCTGGAAAATTCTGTCTACATATCATCATGTGCATGTTCACCATAGTACTTATGACACTAATTCATAATTAAATCTGAAAATTTAGAGTGTGTAGTAGAGCCAGTTCAAATGATGAGGCATTGGTGTTGTATAGGTTGCCTTTTGTTCAGTTCTGAGATTCTGTATGATCTTAGTAGTGCAAGGGTCCCCTGAATTTGAGACCCTATTCAGTTAAATTCATCCATTCACTTTTTCTTTCAATATGTATTTATTGAGTGTATAGTAGACAGTGAGTGAGCTGTTTAGAGATGAACTGGAGATTTGGGGGGATATTGATGAGGGACTCTGAAGACAATAGGGCTTCTGAGTTGGGGAGGGGTGGGTGATAGGATTATATTCAGCAAAATACAGAATTGTGTGGAGATGAAGCTAGCTTATAAGAATGACCTAGGAATCTTGAATGACTAGTGGGAACTGCCATAAACTTGGAAAAGGTGCATGATGGGATTAGTACTGATTGTTCCTTAGGTGTATTATAGGGGTAGGGGCGTGTTATGAGGATAGGAGGGCTTCACCAAGAGGCCCCTTTTCACTCCTTCAAATTTCTCAAGTTAAAGCTCTCAAAATATCTTTTCTGGACTAACAAATATATCAGTTTTAAAGGCTGAGGAAATTTTTAGACTTTAAGAGATCTTGTTTAACCTCTTTTTTCCCTTTTACTTTCTTTTTTTTTTTAAGATTTTATTTATTTGACAGAGAGAAAGGGAACATAAGCAGGGGGAGTGGGAGAAGTAAAATCAGGCTTCTTGCTGAGCAGGAAACCTGATGAGGAACTCGATCCCAGGACACTGGGATCATGACCTGAGCCGAAGGCAGACACTCAATGACTGAGCCAATCAGGCACCCTTGTTTATTATCTCGCTTTACGATTCAGGTTAGGAAACTGAGACCCAGGGTCATTATTTTCTTAATTTCGCTGGAAAAGTTAAGGTAAGAATCAAGTACAATAATCTTGGGCCCAGTTTTCTTTCCACTATATCAAATAGATAAATAGATGAAATAGAGAGTCATCCATGTAGAAGGGATAAATGGTGTTTATTGCCTCAGGGGCTGTGAGTGTTCACTAATGAGATGATAGAAATAAAAACTCCTTTCCTCAGGCCTACTAAAGTTCTGACTCTAGCATTTATAGGGAGAGAAGAGGTGAGGAAGCTTGACATTCCCAATTAAGCAAAGGAGATCAAAGGATGAAGGCTCAGTAAAAAACCATGCAGAGAGGCAGAGAAAGGAAGAGGATGCCTGCTTATCCCATCCAACCCTAAGTCCATTTTCCTCTCAGGCCCTCCTATAATCAAGTCTCTCTCCCAACATCTACTGGCTAGAAAGCATTGCAATTTGTGTTTCATGGAGAAGGTAATATCAAGTACTTACTCTTCTAATAAGGCAGTGAGAATGGTAGAGCCCTAAAACTTAAGGCTTGGAGAGTTCTGATTTAGTGGCTTGGGGAAGGTGAGAGAAGTATCTACCTAAGTATATTTTTACTCCCGTAGTCATTATTTTGTATAGAATAGTTTAAGAAAATTGCCTGCCTCCTCCATGCCCAATTTCCAGAAGTTTGACAGAGATGAATTGAATATTACTTGAAATGCATTTTTTTTAACACATTCTTTTTTTTTTTTTTTTAAAGATTTTATTTATTTATTTGACAGACAGAGATCACACAAGTAAGCAGAAAGGTAGGCAGAGAGGGCAGGGGAGAAGCAGGCTCCCCGCCAAGCAGAGAGCCCGATGTGGGACTCGATCACAGGACCCTGGGATCATGACCCGAGCCGAAGGCAGCAGCTTAACCCACTGAGCCACCCAGGTGTCCCTTGAAATGCATTTTTAAAAACAAAATGAAATCTGGTCAACTGAAACTGAACTATAAGAAAAAATGCTCAAGGGAAATTGTCCCTCTTCAATGAACATCTAATGACACATCTCCAGTCTCATTAATCACCACAAAAAAAATCAATATTTAATTTTATTTTTAAGGTTCCATCCATTTCAAAATCCCAACAGTGTCTTGATCATTTACAATTACTTCATTTAATTGAGGCTAATTTTTAATAAGCCTCTCAAGTGTTCCTGACAGGTTCCTGAGTCAGTCAATAACTTTATAAATTTTTATTGTTAAATTTGATAAAGATAATTTTTCTGTGCCTCTGATGATAATACGCTTGTAACAGAAAGTCATAAAAAGGTAAATTATAATAAAAATTGGCTTGATTTACTTTTGATACTTGTGTACATCTGTAACAGATACTGTCCATGCCCACCACATCCTATGGTACTATTATTTCAATGTGCTCAGCTCACTTCCATCTGCCAGGATCAGCTTTCATGTGCCTAAGAGTTTTCTCCAGTACCGCAGAAGCCAACTCTACCATGTGCATGACAGGCCAGAGTTACCATTGCTGAAGAATGAATACCTCCCAACTCCAGGAGTAAAACCACAAGCAGTGACTCGGGAGTTTCAGTATAAGCTTCCCAGTTCCTATGTCTCAAGGGTGGGAAAATTTTGAAGCCCTTACTTTACATCATTTCCCAGAGTTAAAGTCTAGTCACTGTGGAAAGTCATCCATTATCTCACCACCTGAGAAGAAGTTTTGTGTATGTCAGAGGTATTTTTTTTTTTCTCCTGAAGAAATTCTTTAAAAGGGATCCTATTGTGTATTCTCTTTTCCAACTTGAATTGTCCATCAGGGTTCCATAGAATATGTACAAAGTTTACAAAAGTTGTTACTCCATGACTGTGTGGGTTAATTCAGTTATTCTTTTTTTTTTTTTTAAGATTTATTTATTTATTTTAGAGAGCTAGCAGAGAGGAAGATAGAGAATCCTCAGACTCCCCACTGAATGCAGAGCCAGAGGTAGAGACGATCCCAGGACCCCAAGATCATGACCTGAGCTGAAATCAGGAGTCAGCACTAAACCAATGGAGTCACAGGTCACCCTAGTTCATAGTTGAGGGCATATGTTAACTTCGTACCTAACTTAATGTTGAGTTCTAACCCCCAGCACCTTAGAATGTGACCTTATTTGGAAATAAGATTATTGCAGATTAGTTAATATGAGGCCACTAGGGTCAGTCCTACTCCAGTAGGACTGGGGTCCTTATAAAAAGGGGAAATTTGGACACACACACATACGCATGAGGTATATCATGTGAAAATGAAGGCAGAGATTTGGGTGATGTTTCTACAAGTCAAAGAATGACAGAGACTTCAAGTAAACCACCAGAAGCTGAGGTACTTAGTTATGGAAGCCTCAGCAAACCCTCTTTAGATGAGTTAGGTTTCATCTAAAAAGAGATACTTAAAATGTGTTAAAGGTGGAAATGTACAGAAATGAAGACAGCATTTTAATCCATTCTTTTTCTTTTTTTTAAAAAGATTTTATTTATTTATTTGACAGAGAGAGATCAACAGTAGGCAGAGAGGCAGGCAGAGAGAGAGGGAGAAGCAGGCTCCCCTTGGAGCAGAGAACCTGATGTGGGGCTTGATCCCAGGACCCTGGGATCATGACCTCAGCTGAAGGCAGAGGCTTTAACCCACTGAGCCACCCAGGCACCCCTCCATTATTTTTCTTATAAAGTCTCTTCCTCTATATATCTTCTAAGTTACTGTGGTAGGAGTTATTCTTTCTCAATACGGCCTTCATCTTTCTCATCTTCTATTTCTACCACTCAGTTTCTGCTTCCAAGGATGTCACTTCAACATCTACTGCTCAGACCCAACTCGTCACTTTTCTCCTTTCCAGCCTGTATCCTTTTTCCCACTTAAGGAACCTCACTGTTTTCTGTGTGCCACCTTTGTTCCTAGTATATTCTTTGAGAAGTTTTTTGGCCTCACTACATAGCATGCTTGTGACTGCTTTTCATTTTCAGTTGTCATCCTACTCACTTGCCTTCATTTATAATTTGTTTCAAATCTTGTCCTTTTTTATCTATGTATGCAGACTTTGGTTTTCCCAAAAGCCCAATTTAAAACATGCTATCCAGTCTTCTACTTAGAACATTTCATGTGAACATTTTTCTGAAATTTCTTTTCCTCCTGGACATAATTCCAAACTGTCCCTCTTTCATTTGTCTTTTAAAAAAAATTATTTTTATAACATACAATATATTATTACCAAGGGGTACAGGTCTGTTAATTGCCAGGTTTACACACTTCACAGCACTCACCATAGCACATACCATCCCTAATGTCCCTAACCCAACCACCCTCTCTCTATCCCACTCCCACCAGCCACCCTCAGTTTGTTCTGTCACATTAAGAGTCTATTATGGTTTGTCTCCCTCCCGATCCCATCTTGTTTCATTTTTTCCTTCCCTACCCCCCAAACCCCCCATGATGCTTCTCAATTTCTTCATATCAGGGAGATCATGTGATAATTGTCTTTCTCTGATTGACTTATTTCGCTAAGCATAATACCCTCTAGTTCCATCCATGTCATTGCAAAAAAGTAAGATTTCATTTCTTTTGATGGCTGCATAGTAGTCCATTGTATATATATACCACCTCTTCTTTATCCATCCATCTGTTGATGGACATCTAGGTTCTTTCCATAGTTTGGCTATTGTGGATATTGCTGCTATAGATATTTGAGTGCACATGCCCCTTCGTATCACTATGTTTGTATCTTTAGGGTAAATACTCTGTAGTGCAATTGCTGGGTTGTAGGGTAGCACTATTTTCAACTTTTTGAGGAAACTTCTTGCTGTTCTCCAGAGTGGTTGCACCAGCTTGCATCCCCACCAAGAGTGTAGGAGGGTTCCCCTTTCTCCACATCCTCGCCAGCATCTGTCATTTCCTGACTTGTTCATTTTAGCCATTCTGACTGGTGTGAGGTGGTATCTCATTGTGGTTTTGATTTGTATTTCCGTGATGCCCAGTGATGTGGAGCACTTTTTCATGTGTCTGTTGGCCATCTGGATGTCTTCTCTGCAGAAATATCTGTTCATGTCCTCAGCCCATTTCTTGATTGGATTATTTGTTCCTTGAGTGTTGAGTTTAATAAGCTCTTTTCAGATTTTGGATACTAGCCCTTTATCTGATATGTCATTTGCAAATATCTTCTCCCATTCTGTCAGTTGTCTTTTGGTTTTGTTAACTGTTTCCTTTGCTGTGCAAAAGTTTTTGATCTTGATGAAGTCCCAATAGTTCATTTTTGCCCTTGCTTCCCTTGCCTTTGGAGATGTTCCTAGGAAGACGTTCGTGTGGCTGAGGTCAAAGGGGTTGCTGCCTGTGTTCTCCTCAAGGATTTTGATGGATTCCTTTCTCACGTTGAGATCCTTCATCCATTTTGAGTCTATTTTCGTGTGTGGTGGAAGGAAATGATCCAGTTTCATTTTTCTGCATGTGCCTGTCCAGTGTTCCCAACACCATTTGTTGAAGAGACTGTCTTTTTTTCCATTGGACATTCTTTCCTGCTTTGTCGAAGACTAGTTGACCATAGATTTGAGGGTCTATTTCTGGGCTCTCTATTCTGTTCAATTGATCTACGTATCTGTTTTTGTGCCAGCATCATACTGTCTTGATGATGACAGCTTTGTAATAGAGCTTGAAGTCTGGAATTGTGATGCCACCAACTTTGGTTTTCTTTTTCAACATTCCTCTGGCTATTCGAGGTCTTTCCTGGTTCCATATACATTTTAGGATTATTTGTTCCATTTCTTTGAAAAAAAATGGATGGGATTTTTTTTTTTTTTTAAGTTTCATGAATAACTTCTTTAATAATCAAAACACTTATATAATTCCTTTTCATTCTGTAAAAAATGGATGGGATTTTGATAGGCTTTGCATTAAATGTGTAGATTGCTTTAGGTAGCATGACATTTTCACAATATTTGTTCTTCCAGTCCATGAGCATGGAACATTTTTCCATTTCTTTGTCTTCCTCAATTTCTTTCATGAGTACCTTATAGTTTTCTGAGTATAGATTCTTTGCCTTTTTGGTTAGGTTTATTCCTAGGTATCTTATGGTTTTGGGTGCAATTTTAACTGGGATTGACTCCTTAATTTCTCTTTCTTCTGTCTTGTTGTTGGTGTAAAGAAATGCAACTGATTTCTGTGCATTGATTTTTATATCCTGACACTTTACTGAATTCCTGTACAAGTTCTAGCAGATTTGGGGTGGAGTCTTTTGGGTTTTCCACAAAAAGTATCATATCATCTGCAAAGAGTGATAGTTTAACTTCTTTTTTGCCAATTTGGATGCCTTCAATTTCTTTTTGTTGATTTATTGCCAAGGCTAGGACTTCTAGGACTATGTTGAATAGCAGTGGTGATAATGGACATCTTTGCTGTGTTCCTGACCTTAGCGGAAAAGCTCAGTTTTTCTCCATTGAGAATGATATTCTCAGTGAGTTTTTCATAGATGGCTTTGATGATATTGAGGTATGTACCCTCTATCCATACACTTTGAAGAGTTTTGATCAAGAAAGGATGCTGTACTTTGTCAAATGCCTTTTCAGCATCTATTGAGAGTATCATATGGTTCTTATTCTTTCTTTTTTTTTTAAGATTTTATTTATTTATTTGACAGAGAGAGAGATCACAAGTAGGCAGAGGCAGGCAGAGAGAGAGAGGAGGAAGCTGGCTCCCTGTTGAGCAGAGAGCCTGATGTGGGGCTCCATCCCAAGACCCTGGAATCATGACCTGAGCCAAAGGCAGAGGCCTTAAACCACTGAGCCACCCAGGCGCCCCTCTTATTCTTTCTTTTATTAATGTATTGTATTACATTGATTGATTTGTGGATGTTGAATCAACCTTGCAGCCCTGGAATAAATCCCACTTGGTCGTGGTGAATAATCCTTTTAATGTACTGTTTGATCCTATTGGCTAGTAGCTTAGTGAGAATTTTTGCATCTGTATTCATCAAGGATTTTGGCCTGTAATTCTCTTTTTGATGTGGTCTTTGGTTTTGGGATGCAGGTAATGCTGGCCTCATAAAATGAGTTTGGAAGTTTTCCTTCCATTTCTATTTTTTGGAATAGTTTCAGGAGAATAGGAATTAATTCTTCTTTAAATGTTTGGTAGAATTCCCCTGGGAAGCTGTCTGGCCCTGGACTCTTTTTTGTTGGGAGATTTTTGAAGCATTTTAATCAGGAATGGATGCTGGATTTTGTCAAATGCTTTCTCTGCATCAATTAGGAGGACCATGTAGTTCTTCTCTCTTCTCTTATTGATTTGTTGTATCACATTGATTGATTTGCGAATGTTGAACCATCCTTGCAACCCAGGGATGAATCCCACCTGGTTATGGTGGATAATCTCTTTAATGTGCTGTTGGATCCTCTTTGCTAGGATCTTGTTGAAAATCTTAGCATCCATATTCATCAGTGATATTGGTCTGAAATTCTCCTTTTTGGTGAGGTCTCTTCCTGGTTTGGGGATCAGAGTACTCCTGGCTTCATAAAAAGAGTCTGGAAGTTTTCCTTCTGCTTCAATTTTTTGAAACAGCTTCAGGAGAATAGGTGTTATTTCTTCTTTGAATGTTTGGTAGAATTCCCCAGGGAATCCATCAGGTCCTGGGCTCTTGTTTTTTGGGAGGTTTTTTTTTTTAATATTTTATTTATTTGACAGAGAGAGATCACAAGTAGGCAGAGAGGCAAGCAGAGAGAGAGAGAAGGAAGCAGGCTCCCTGCTGAGCAGAGAGCCTGCTGTGGGACTCGATCCCAGGACCCTGAGATCATGACCTGAGCCAAAGGCAGAGGCTTAACCCACTGAGCCACCCAGGTGCCCCTGGGAGGTTTTTGATCACTGCTTCAATCTTGTTACTAGATATCGGTCTATTCAGGTTGTCAATTTCTTCCTGGTTCAATTTTGGAAGTTTATAGTTCTCCAGGAATGCATCCATTTCATCTAGGTTGCTTAACTTACTGACATATAACTGTTGATAATAACTTCTGATGATTGTTTCTATTTCCTTGGTGTTAGTTGTGATCTCTCCCTTTTAATTCATAATTTCATTAATTTGGGCCGTCTCTCTCTTCTTTTGGATTAGTGTGGCCAATGGTTTATCGATCTTATTGATTCTTTAAAAAAAACAGCTTCTAGTTTCATTGATGTGTATTCTACTGTATCTCTAGTTTCTATCTCATTGATCTCTGCTCTAATCTTGATTATTTTCCTTCTTGTGTATGGAGTTGGCTTAATTTGTTGTTGATTCTCCAGTTCTTTAAGGTATAGAGACAGCTGGTGTATTCTGGATTTTTCAAATTTTTTGAGGGAGGCTTGGATGGAGATTTTTGATGACTGCTTCAATTCCCTTACTGGTTATGTGTCTGTTCAGGTTTTCTATATCTTCCTGGTTCAGTTGTGGTAGTTTATATGTCTCTAGGAAGGCATTCATTTCTTCCAGATTGTCAAACTTGCTGGAGTATAGTTGCTCATAATATGTTCCTTTAATTGTTTGTATTTCTTTGGTGTTGGTTGTGATCTCTCCTCTTTCTTTCATGATTTTATTTATTTGGGTCCTTTCTTTTTTCTTTTTTGGTAAGTCTGGCCAGAGGTTTATCAATCTTATTAATTCTTTCAAAGAACCAGCTACTCGTTTCATTGATTTGTTCTATTGTTTTTTTGGTTTCTATTTAATTGGTTTCTGCTTTGATCTTTATTATTTCTCATCTCCTGCTGGGTTTAGGCTTTCTTTGTTGTTCTTTCTCCAGTTCCTTTAGGTGTAGAGTTAGGTTGTGTATTTGAGGTCTTTCTTGTTTCTTGAGAAAGGCTTGTATTGCTATATATTTTCCTCTCAGGACTGCCTTTGCTGCGTCCCACAGATTTTGAACCATTGTGTTTTCATTATCATTTGTTTCCATGAATGTTTTCAATTCTTTAATTTCCTGGTTGACCCATTCATTCTTTAGAAGGATGCTGTTTAGTCTCCATGTATTTGGGTTCTTTCCAAATCTCCTCTTGTGATTGAGTTCTAGCTTCAGAGCATTGTGGTCTGAAAATATGCAGGGAATGATCCCCGTCTTTTGGTACCAGTTGGGACCTGATTTGTGACCCAGGATGTGATCTATTCTGGAGAAAGTTCCATGTGCACTAGAGAAAAATGTGTATTCTGTTGCCTTAGGATGTAATGTTCTGAATATATCTGTGATTCCCATCTGGTCCAGTGTGTCATTTAAGGCCTTTATTTCCTTGTTGATCTTTTGCTTGGATGATCTGTCCATTTCAGTGAGGGGGGGGTGTTAAAGTCCCCTACTATTACGGTATTACTGTTGATGTGTTTATTTGATTTTGTTATTAATTGATTTATATAGTTGGCTGCTCCCATGTTAGGGGCATAGATATTTAAAATTGTTAGATCTTCTTGTTGGACAGACCCTTTGAGTATGATGTAGTGTCCTTCCTCATCTCTCATTATAGCCTTTGGTTTAAAATCTAATTGATCTGATATAAAGATTGCCACCCCAGCCTTCTTTTGATGTCCATTAGCAAGGTAAATTGTTTTCCACCCCTTCCCTTTAAATCTAGAGGTGTCTTTGGGTCTAAAATGAGTTTCTTGTAGGCAACATATTGATGGTTTTTTTTTTTTTTAAAGATTTTATTTATTTTTTAGTTAGAGAGAGAGAGAGTGCGAGCAAGCACAGGCAGACAGAGAGGCAGGCAGAGGCAGAGGGAGAAGCAGGCTCCCTGCCGAGCAAGGAGCCCGATGTGGGACTTGATCTCAGGACGCTGGGATCATGACCTGAGCCGAAGGCAGCTGCTTAACCAACTGAGCCACCCAGGTGTCCCGGGTTTTGTTTTTTAATCCATTCTGATACCCTGTGTCTTTTGATTGGGGGCATTTAGCCCATTTACATTCAGGGCAACTATTGAGAGACATGAATTTAGTGCCATTGTATTGCCTGTAAGGTGACTGTTACTATATATTGTCTCTGTTCCTTTCTGACCTACTACTTTCAGGGTGTCTCTTTGCTTAGAGGACCCCTTTCAATATTTCCTGTGGAGCTGGTTTGGTGTTTATGAATTCTTTTAGTTTTTTTTTTTTTTGTCCTGAAAGCTTTTTATCTCTCCTTTATTTTCAATGATAGCCTAGCTGAATATAGTATTTTTGGCTGCATGTTTTTCTCATTTAGTGCTCTGAATATATCATGTCAGTTCCTTCTGGCCTGCCAGGTCTCTGTGGATATGTCTGCTGCCAATCTGATATTTTTACCATTGTATGTTATAGACCTTTTGTCCTGGGCTGCTTTCTGGATTTTCTCTTTGTCACTAAGAGTTGTAAATTTTACTATTAGATGACACGTTGGACCTATTCCTATTGATTTTGAGGAGGGTTCTCTGTCTCCTGGATTTTGATGCTTGTTCCCTTTTCCATATTAGGGAAATTCTCTACAATAATTCACTTCAATATACCTTCTGCCCCCCCCCCTTCTTCTGGAATTCCAATTATTCTAATATTATTTTGTCTTGTCGTATCACTTATCTCTTGAATTCTGGCCTCGTGGTCCAGTAGTTGTCCCTCCTTTTCTCAGTTTCTTTATTCTCTGTCATTTGGTCTTTTATATCACTAATTCTCTCTTCTGCCTCATTTTATCCTAGCAGTAAGAGGCTCCATTTTTTATTGCACTCATGAATAGCTTTTTTGATTTCAGCTTGGTTAGATTTTAGTTCTTTTGTTTCTCCAGAAAGGGCTTTTATTTCTCCAGACAGGGTTTCTTTTATATCTTCCATGCCTTTTTCGAGCCCAGCTAGCCCCTTGAGACCCGTTATTATGAACTTTCGATCTGACATGTTACCAATGTGCATATTGGTTAGGTCCCTAGCCTTCGGTACTGCCTCTTGTTCTTTATTTTGTGGTGAGTTTTTCCACCTCGTCTTATCCAGATAAGAATATATGAACGAGAGAATAAAATAATAAAGGGGTGGTAAAGACCCCAGAAAAATGTGCATTAACCAAGTCAGAAGAGACCCCAAATCGTGGGGAGAAGAAAGATGGTAAAAAGAAGTTAAAAAAAAGTAGAATTAAAAAAAATAAAAGACATTTATATTTTAGACTGGTGAATAGAACAGAGCCACCCACTTGATTTGGGGTGTATTTTGGTCTCTTAGAAGAAACTACCTCCCAAAATTTTAAAGAAAGAAAGAAAAAATATATATATACACAAAATAAGGGTAAACATGATGAAGGGATGGAATATGACTGTAAAGATGAAATTTTAAAAAAATTCTAAAGAAGGAGTTGATAAGTTAAGTTGGTTGGGGTAAGTAAGAAAAAGAAAGTGAAGAGAATTTGCTCAGGCTGGAGACTAGAACAATGCCCTGTGCTAGATTTAGGGTATATTTCGATCTATTAGAAGAAGTTATCTTCCAAAATTTTTTAGAAGAAAAAACCCTATATGTATACAAAAAATAAAGTTAGATAAAATGAAGGATAAAATATGAGTATAATAATGAAATTTCAAAAAAAGTTTTTTGGGGGGAAGGTATTAAGATAAACTAGTTAAAAAACCTTGAAAGAGGACACTGTAAAAGTTAAAAAAATTAGAATAAGAAAAAATTTTTTAAAAATTTAATTAACTTTGCCAGACTAAAGAATCATGGGGAGAAACCCATGAATTTCATGCTTTGCTTTCTCCTCCTCTGGAGTTGTGCTGTTCTCCTTGATAAGTGAGCTTGGTCTCTGCTGGATGTTCTTGCTGATCTTTTGGGGGAGGGGTCAGTTGCAGTGATTCTCAAATGTCTTTGCCGGAGGCAGAATTGCCAGGGGCCAGGCTAAGTAATCTGCTTGTATTCTTGGCTTTTGGGAGCTTTTGTTCCCTAAATGCTTTCTGTAGAGCTTTGGAGGAGGAGAATGAAAATGGCAGCCTCCCAGTCTCCAGCCTGGAGTTGCTGAGAGCTCAGGGCCCCAGTCCTCCTGCTTGGTGAAAAGTGCTCAATCACACCTCTTTCCCTGGTCTCTGGCTGCGCTCTGAGCTCACCTGGCCTGTGACCAAGCGTTTCTGTCTCTGGCACACAGCCCCATTTGCCCCAAACCTAGCAGATTCCTGCCCCCAGAGAAGAAAGGTGAGTCTCCCTGGATCTGCCACTTATGGGGTCCCTGCTCAAAGAGCAGTGATCTGATTGTGCCACAGATCACAGTTTAAGGTAACCCTGAGCTGAGAGTTCACTCCTCGGCTCCATCTCTGTAGCCGGCTTCCCCTCTCTGATACCGGAGAGCTCTGCTACATTCAGACACCCCAGATTCTTCTGTGACCCCGTGGGGCCTGAAAGCATGCTGTCCCTGTGAGGGCTCCACCCCTGTTTAACTTCTGGAGCGATATCCCTCAGTGGAACAGACTTTTAAAGGTTCTGACTTTGTGCTCCCTTGCTCTGCCACTTGCAGGGAGCCGGACCCTCCCACCATGGTCTATATTCCCTTCCCTCCAGATTCATTTCTCTGCATGTCCTACCTTTCAGAAAGTGGTCAATTTTCTGTTTCTAAAATTGCTGCTTTTCTCTTCAGTCTCCTGTTGGATTTGTAAGTATTTGGAATGTTTTAATAACTATTTAATTGAACTCTTGTGACCTGATATCATCTCAGCCTGCTATTCCTCCACCATCTTGACTCCTCCCACCACCACTCTTTCATTTATTTTAAAAGATTTTATTTATTTGTTTGTTTTAGAGAGAGATGGAGGGGTGGGGTGGGGGGGCGAATCTCAAGCAGACTGTGCTGAGTGCAGAGCCTGCCAAACTGTTACTCTTTTTTTTTTTTTTAAAGATTTTATTTATTTATTTGACAGATCACAAGTAGGCAGAGAGGTAGGCAGAGAGAGGGGGAAGCAGGATCCCTGATGAGCAGAGAGCCTGATGTGAGGCTTGATCCCAGGACCCTGGGATCATGACCTGAGCCGAAGGCAGAGGCTTTAACCTACTGAGCCACCCAGGCACCCCCAAACTCCTGAAGCTACTTTAATTCTTTCCTTTTTTACTATATGAAAACTCAGAAAAGAACAGACATAAAATATTAGATGACTTTTTTGCCCCAAGGAAAAAATGTCTCTGGGAATTTAATGATTTGGTCTGTTTGCTGAATTATACTATCTCAGTGTCTTAAGCCAATTTTAAGGTCAGCTCTTTTACAAGTTTTCAGATTAGTGATGACTTTAAATACTGGGACAACCAGATTAATACATGGATACTGACTGCCATGTAAAGCATAGTATGTAACTGAGATTTTGGCAAGAAGAGAAAATACCAAATGTTTTCACTTCTATTTCATAGCTTCAGTCAACAAACCATTTGAGGTATAGATGTCTTGTATTGTAATCAATACCAAAACAATAATTCAGTGTATTGAGTGCAGACCCTGAACAGCCTGGGGGTTAGGAGCACCAACCCTTTGCACAGTCTAAAATCCACGTATAACTGTTGACTCCCCAAAACTTAACTACTAAAAGCCTACTATTGAGTGTAAGCCTTACTGATAATATACAGGGCAATTAGCACATATTTATATGGTATATCTATTATATGTTGTGTTCTTACAAAAAATCCAGAATAAAATGTGATTAAGAAGGCCATAAGGATGGATATACATTTACACTGTACTGTATTTATAAAAAAAAATTATGTATATAAGTAGAATTATATACAGTTATATATATAATTCTATATATTATGTAGAACATCCGTGCTGTTCAAATCTGTGTTGCTCAGGGGTCAACTCTCATGTGTAACATTGTTGCCTCTGATTTCCAGTGGAAGTATCTGTTACAGTATGATCAGGACCCAGTTATCCTTTCCTAATTCATGTGCATGTTTAGCTGGTACACTTGGTAAGCATGGACTCAAACTAGAAGTTATGGCAGTTGGATATTCAATCAAAATGAGGATATTGAAATTCAGTGACAAATATCTTATGTCCATGCATCAACAGGTGTATATTAAGTGGCTTCTGTGTTTCCTAGGCATGTTGGGTTGAAAAATAATAAGATGCTGGGTCGTTCCTCAAGGAAGTTACAATTCATTTGGAAACTTATGACATGTATAACATGTACAAAAATTATAGAGGAAGCAGAGGGTACATGACAGATTTTTTTTTTTTTAGATAGTTCATAGACCCATCATTTGATCTTTCAGAATGATGACACAAATTCATACATACAAAATTCCTGTCACAAATCACTTATTTAGCTGGCATAAGAAATGCACATGCCAATGATGGGTTAATCTTATCTCCCCCCAACTTTATTAAAGAATAATGGACAAATATAACTGTAAAGTTTAAAGTATGCGGTGTAATGATTTGATATACATATCACATTGTGGAATGATTGCCAAGACCAAAATAATGAACACATCTATTACCTCACATAGTTAACTCTGTGTGTGTGCATGTGTGGTGGGAATTCTTAAGATCTTCTTTTGGCAACTCTCAAGTATACACTATTGTATTTTTTTTAAAGATTTTATTTATTTATTAGTTAGAGAGAGCGAGCGAGCGAGCACAGGCAGATAGAGGCAGAGGGAGAAGCAGGCCCCCCGCCGAGCAAGGAGCCCGATGTGGGACTCGATCCCAGGACGTTGGGATCATGACCCGAGCCGAAGGCAGCCGCTTAACCAACTGAGCCACCCAGGGGTCCCTACACTATTGTATTTTTAACTATAGTCACCATGTTATACATTAGATCCTCAGAACTTAATCTTCTTTTAACTGAAAGTTCGTACACTTTGATATACATCTCTCCACTTCCAGGGATTTAGTCTTTATTATGTTTTTATTGGGATATATCAGTGAATACTACCCCATAGAGCTTTGACAAACAACATTAGATTATAAGATAAAATTGAATATGAAATACTATAATATCTATAATATATATCTATAAAATATTTATATTATATAATGTATTATTATAACTATATTCTATGCATATAAAATGTAATATATGTTAAAGTTTGGATAAACAGACTATTTCAACATTAAGAGAGATTAAGATATTCCCCATTCCTTTCTTCTGCCATTTTATAGATAGGGAAACTATAGCAGAGCATAGCATTTGTGAGATAGTTTTGTGTATATGTGGGTGGGGTGCAGGAGGAGGAGAAAAGGGGCAATACTCTAAGTCCATATTATTATTGATAGAAAAATATGGGGTTCAAGATAAGTGATGAGGCAGGGAGAGCAGGAAGTCAAGTTGATGGCTGAGAAAATGTCTCATGGGAGGAAGTGAAAGCATCAGTCTGAATTCCCGTCTCCTGTCTTCAAGTTCTGTGTTTTTTCCCCACTACATCACAGTTCTGGAAATTCCTATCTACAATTAAACTAAGGGAGTTTAGGGAAGACTTGAATTTTTCCCAGCTGTGAGAAGAGCTAACTGTTCATAGAAAACCCAGAGTGTCATTGTTTTTTGTGGTTTGATGTGATCATGTGTGACCAGTACATGGCTTAGGGGCAGATACGTCTAAATTTGTTTGTTTCTGATGCTTCATGTATTTTGCTTTAGTAATGAAAGAGGGTTTCTTTGCTTTTGCTTGAAGGATGAATGCAGCCATCATGGTTTATAGGATTTTGCAGAGGTTTGTGAAATCTGTTGGAATAGACTTTATTCATAACAACACCAATTATGAAATAAGCATTGCACTATTTTGTTTGGAAAATTAGAATTTTGCCTATGTAAAATAGATATGATTCAAGTGCAAGAACTAAAAGATTGGGTAGAAATGATGAAAATATTTCAGACTCACATGTTTTGGAAGATTTTTAAAAAGATTTTTGTGGAAATGCAATTTTGTCACATTACTGAAAATCACGAGTATAATTAAGCTAATTAACATTTAAAATCTGACTGAAATAGAAGTTTTAGCTCTTTTAAGAGAGAATATAGACAAAGATATTCTAGTTATGTGCTAATAATTATACATTATTAACTATTTATAAAAATACTTCCTTGATGGTACACTAGTTGGCCATACTTTCTTCACCATCTTTGAATTATTTTCTATACAAGAAAGTAGTAAAATTATACATCTCAAAGTACTTCATGTCAAGCTATCCTTCCCTAATTTATAGATGTTGCAAAGTTTTACATTAGTGATTAAAATACAATATGTTCATATTCCTAGACGTGCACGGGTGATGCACTCAACATTTTTGCATATTTTTTTCTGAACACTGAGTAAGATGTTATAAACTGGAAAAGAGAAGATTGAGGCAAATTAACTTATATGACTTGTTGAAGTTTCTTGTCAAGACAGTTTGTTGACCCTCGTGCTCCTTTGGATCATTGGAGTGGCTCTCATCAGTCTTCTCTGCAGTCTCCTCTGCAAAGGGGTTCAGCTCTGGGGCCTAGCATCTATTCCTGCCATGCTCATTTGTGCAGTGAGGCCTGCAAGAGGTTGCCCCTCAGGTTTCCAGAATTCCACAAGTGACAGCAAGGCAGACATCCCCTCCAGCATCTGCAAGTGGCCACCCATGACTGTTATTAGTGCCCCCTGGGTTCCACATGTAGGAACAGCCCCTGTGGAAGTACAGAGTATTCTGGCGAAGTCGTCCCTCACCACCTGAGTCTCTGCAAGGTCAACCTACATCCCCCCTGGGAAAGCTTCTTTTTCGGGAAGTCCACTCTCTTGTTCATGGCTACGGTGTTGGAGTTTCCAGAATGCTCAAATCTTGCTGGGACTCCAGGGCACGATCACCTGTTACTTGGCTCTGGAAGCCTAGAGGAAGCAGCCTGGTGGCCAGCCTAGCCAAGTCAGTAACCCCGCCCCAGTCCAGAGAGGCCACCACCAGACTTCAGGAGGCACTAGACTCACCAGAGCCCCCCTCCCCTTCTCTGAGACTCAGGACAGACTGCAGCAAGCAGAAGCAGGTAGGTTCTTTTATAGCAAAATAGCAAAAAAACCAAAAGGAAAGTTGAGAGAACCCCACTCTGTATTATGCAAGCCACACACAGGCCTTCCTGGTACCCTGTAACCGTGTGCCTTGCAGCAAGTGCAAAATAAGCTCCAAGCAGACAATTAAAAAAAAAAAGTCTGTTAAAGACTTCTATAGCTTTTCTTTAGTCCAGGAAAATACAGAATATTTGCCACTTTTTTTCTGAGAAATGAGTGCAACTCATAAGAGTGACACAAACACTAGGTTTGTATATACATGTAGTCTTGTACAGTGGTGCAGGACCATAAAAATGATTATGCAAGTTGAAATTGTGTAAAGTAATCTTAAAAATTAGTGGGGAAAATTGTAATTATTCCCTATCAGATCTTTCACCTTTTTTGTCAAAACATTAAGAACTCTCTTACTATTGCTTTATGAATATATAGGGAAATTAGAAAAATAGTAATTCTAATATTTATTTCATACTCCAGAATTTAAAACATTACATACGTTACACAGAATCTCAGGTCTGGCATTTCAAATAAATACAGTTTGAATTTTAACAAAACATTTTTTAATCCCTTCTGTCTACCTCCCTTGTCCATTATCATTTATTTGTTGTGTCATTTAGAGTTTCTTTATTTTTCTGTCTAGTCTCTGAAGAATTCATTAGTGGTCATTACCACCTCTTCATAGTGCCAAAATGACAGATTCTATGCATGCCTGATCTTTGCATTACATCTTTTAGAAAGGATAGAAGTAGTGATAGGTCTCCTGTTTGGCACTAGTTCTTTCCCATATATTTAGAAAAATTTTCTTTTTTAAATATATTTTATCTATTTATTTGACAGAAATATCACAAGTAGGCAGAGAGAGGCAGGCAGAGAGAGAGGAGGAAGCAGGCTCCCTGCTGATCCCAGGACCCTGAGACCATGACCTGAGCCGAAAGCAGAGGCTTAACCCACTGAGCCACCCAGGTGCCCCTAGAAAAATATTCTATCTGTTAGTTTGTTTTTGGTGGTTAAAATTCTTCATAAAATGTTTTTTAATCTTTCCATCTCATGAAAAAATCTGGACCAGATCAGTCACGAACCAATGTTAATAATGTTCAGACTGGCATTTGTAATATGTGTTACAGAACAAATATTAATTCATTTTACTTGAGAACTATTGGGTTCTGTGTGTTTGTAAAATAAACACTTTGCTATATATTTTGTTCTTTTTTCTATCCTGAAGCTTTCTTATGAGAGTGTGGATTTAATGACAGAATAAATATCTCATGAGATGATTATATATGCATATTTTACTACATTGTGTGTTCCTTTTAGGGCATGGGCTACTTTTATTAATTTTTATTATTAACAACATGCCTGAAATAAATTTGGTCCTCTTTAAATACTCAGATAATTGAAGACATGAATGAAAAGTGTTTTAAGTTTCACATTTGGAATTAAGACACTATTTCTGTTAAACTTTCTTGTTTTTTTCAATTCTGGTAAAATTATTTAAAGTTATATATCATATCTTCCTTAGGAAATCAGGCTTAGTAGAAAGAAGTATGGGCTTGGATTCAGAAGACATGAAATTAGGGCTTAGTTTTGCTATTTCCTTAAACTTTTCTGAAATAATTTTCTTAAATATTAAGTAGTGGTACATAAACAATAAATTTTAGAACACTTAAAAAAATAAAATTAAATTAAAAAAACTAGTAACTAGTGGTATAATACATCTGACTGGCTTAGGGGGAGTAATAAATGAGATAACAAGAAAGGCTTTTGCACTGTGTTGGTAGGCATGTAATAAATACTTTAAAAAATACTAGAAACTACTTTCTTTGATGTCTATTCATTTTTTAAGATGTAACAGGTATATAATATATAGGTATTTAATTCTCAGGAAAAATGACTTCTTTCCACATTAAAAAAAATCTATCTTTTGACTTTTGAAGATTGGTGCAGTGGTACAAATTTTTTTTCTTAGTGTCAAATGATCTGGAAAGCTTTTCCTTCTGGCAGTGATGGATCAAGGTGCTAGTGGATGACTCCATTGCACAAAACAACTACGAAACTTGGATATAATACAAAGCAATTACTTGGAGACTGAATAAAAGCATTCTTGTATACATGCTCAGAGGAGGGAACTGTGGGGTTTCTAGTAAGTTCCTTATTATTTATTTATTTATTTATTTTTGGCATAGGACTAAGTTCAGTCTCTACAGCTCCTATAGTGGAGGCAAGAGCTACAGTGGGAAAACACCTGTTTTCTGGCCAAGGGAACTAGAAGACTGAAACCAGGAAAATATGGCTGCTAGAGGGAGTAGGGGAATCCCAGAAAGGGAAGAGTCAGAGAAGGGATCCAAAATCTGGCTACCCACATATCTGACTTATCTTTGGTCCATGAGTACATGCTATCCTTAGTAAGGTAAAACTAAAATATGCTCACAATGAATTAAGAGATATGAGATCTCAGCATAGAAACAGAAAGGTTAGGTGCTTGGGTGGCTCAGTTGGTTAAGCAGCCGCCTTCAGCTCAGGTCATGATCCTGGGGTCCTGGGTTCAAGTCCTGCATTGGGCTCCCCCTGCTCTGTAGAGAGTCTGCTTCTCCTTCTTCCTCTGTCTCTTTCTCTCTCTGTCAAATAAATACATAAAATCTTTAAAAAAATAAATTAAAAAATTTTAAAAAGCAGAAATGGGGGTGCCTGGGTGGCTCAGTGGGTTAAAGCCTCTGCCTTCCGCTCAGGTCATGATCCCAGGGTCCTGGGATCGAGCCCCACATCGGGTTCTCTTCTGGGCGGGGAGCCTGCTTCCTTTCCTCTCTTTCTGCCTGCCTTTCTGCCTACTTGTGATCTCTGTCTGTCAAATAAATAAAATAAAAATTTTTTTAAAAAAGCAGAAATGTTAAAAAAGAGAATTTCATTGGTATAATAAAGCTCACTGATTTTTCATGAAGACTAAATGCACATTTGGTAACTCCTCTAGCACAGTGCCTGGTATAGATTTCCTCTACTTGCCTCTTTTTTCAAATATCCAGTCATGATGATAATATGACTGTCACTGTTTTGAGTCCAGCTTAGCCTTTAAGATCAATTTTTTTTGGTGCACAAGCTCCTGGCCAGACATTACTGTTGTTGTTGTTGCTGTTGTTATTTTGGTCGCTTAAACAGTGGCTACATTATCTTACCCTTCTGTAGCTCAGAAATCTGACAATGAGGCTCAGTCAGGGTATTGGCAGGGCTGCCTTCCTTTCTGAAAGTTCTAGGGGAAAATTCATTATTCCTTGCCTTTTCCAGCTTTGGATGCCTCCTGAATTTTTGGCTTATGGTCCACTTCCTACATTTATAAAGCCAGCAAGGACTGACTGAATCCTTTTCACACTGCTCTCTCTTCTAGTATCTGTAACTTGGGAAGGTTCTATGCTTCTAAAAATTCTGTGGTATGATTAGTCCTATCTGGATGATCAGGATATCTCCTTACTTCAAGGTTGTTGATGTTAATCACCTCCACAAAATCCCTTTTGTCACGTAAGGTAATACATTCACAGGTTCTGGGGATTAGAATGTAGACATTTTGGGGGAGCAGGGATAGTACTATTTTTCTCTTCCATTTCCTCTTCTTGAGATCTTAACGGGAGGATACTAGTCTCCTATATCCCTTGATTGTTCTGTCATGTTTTCATTGTCTTTGATATTTTGATTGTTTTGTACCTTGTCCATTTTTTAAATTAAATTTTTATTTTTAGAAAGATCTTAGATTTACACCAAAATTGGGAAGAACTAAAGTCCATACTTTATTTGGATTTTCATGATTTTTCCGATTTTTTTCCCCTAATGTCTTTTTGTTGTTTTTCCTGGATCCTATCCAGAATAACCAAATTATATTTAGTCATCATGCCTTCTTAAGCTCTTCTTGTCTATGACAGTTTTTCATCCTCTCCTTGTTTTGGATGACCTTGAAAGTTTTGAGGAGTAATGGATATTTTGTAGAATGCAGCTCAGTTGGGATGGGATATACCAGATATTTTTTTCCTGATTAGACTGGAGTTAGAGCATTTCAGGACAAAGGCTCATCATATCATATCAAGAATATATACTATCAACATGACTTATCATTGTTGATGTTAACCTTGCTCACCTGTGTGAGGTGGCTTTTGACAGGTTTTTCCACTTTAAGATTTCTCTTTCCCCCTCCTTTCATATTCTTCTGTTATATGCAGTCCCTACTCAAAGAGGGAGGAGTTCAGCTTCACCTTCTTGAGGGTGAAGTATCTACCTAAGTTACCTGGAATTTTTCTGCAGGGGAATATTCTTTTCCTCTATTTATGTATTTACTCAATCATTTATTTCTATTTGTATGGACTTGTGCATATATATTTTGTACTCTGTGTTATAATTCAATATTGCTTTATTTGGTTATGCAACATTTTTCACCCTTGGTCATTTGGAGCGCTTTCAGTCAGCTCCTGTGTCCCTGTAACAACTCCCATTATTGTGGGGTTTTGTTTGTTTGCTTGTTTTAGAAACAGCTCCTTCCTTTCTTGAACTATGATGTGATAAGTTTATTGTGTGTACTTCTTGCCCCAGTTCTAGAATCAGCCACTTAACCTAAAAACCTTCGTTCCTTTTATTGGAGAATGGTATGAGAAACCAAGGTATTTGTACTAAGTGTGCTCATAACTACTGGTGTGTTGTTGCTTCTTGGCCCCTTCAGCTGATGGAATAGGGGAGTATGTGGTACATACTGATGACTGTATATACACATATCTGTACATATTTTTATAGGTAATCATCTGTAATATATTAACTAAAGATGAGTTTATACTGAAGTCCATGGCTCTATTCCATTACCATTTGGATCATTCTAGCCTACTCCCCTTTCCTATCTGTAGCCTCCCACTCCAACAGGGATAACACTGACTCCCACCAATACTATTTTTTTGAACTCCTCAACATCTACACTTCCTGTGATGAGCAGTTGTACTCGTATTTTCCTCTGTAAATCACCCTTCTTGCACTCCTAGTCCATGTAGTTTAGCGGAGTTGCTCCCACTCATTGGAAGAAAGGTTGTATCCATTGGCCCTGGCTAAATAACACAACCATTCTCCTTGGCTGTGGTACTGGTTCTGTGAGAGACATGTGGCCCAGATCAATCTCAAGTTTCAGGATTTCTGTTGAAGTAAGTGGAAAGGAGAAATTTTCTTTCTCCTGATCTTACAGCTGTGACGATGAGTCTAATCACAAGGAAAGTATGCATGAGAAAGATGTAACATATAGAAAGGTTGGACAAAAGAGGGGTAGAGATACTTTTCTGATATGATCTGAGCACCTGGCCCTACTCATAACTCCCCATGAACATTTCCATTATTAGCCAGTGACTTTCTTACTTTGCTTAAGCCTACACCTTCTTGAGGGTGAAGTATCTGCCCAAATTATCAGGAATTCTTCTGCAGGGGAGTTTCTTTTCCCATGTAGGTTTCATTCCATGTCTTTTACCCACCTAGGTTTAACAGGATTTTATTAAATGTATGATCCTGAGGCATTGAAATGCAACATACCTATTAGGATAATATCCTTTAATTCCATAGATTTCAGTAGACCTAGGTTTAACCTTTACTCTATTGAGAATTATATCCTAATACTAGCATTTCCTTTGTGTTAAAACTAAGTAGAAATTTTATGTTGACAGGATAATTTTTCATTCATGCTGCTAGATAAGATACTGTATTTGTATTTAATAATACATTGGAGCAGACTGAAAATATTGAACTTTTGCCTCACCCCACTCCCTTATGCATATTTTCTTTCCTTTTATATTTTTTATTACCATTTGTCTTGAGAACATGTAAGCTCTAAAATGAGTAATTTCCTTCTCATTACATTCTTTTATAAACCGATGTCATTATTATTATTTGAAGATTTTATTTATTTATTTGACAGAGAGAGAGAGAGCACAAGCAGGGGGGAACAGCAGAGAGAGAGGGAGAAGCAGTTTCCACACAGAGCAGAAAGCTTGATGTGGGACTTGATCCCAGAACCCTAAGATCATGACCTGAGGTGGAGGGAGACACTTAACTGACTGAGCCACCCAGGTGCCCCTGATATCATTATTAAATTCCACAATTATAAAGAAAAAGGGATGGTTAGCCTGAGTTCCTGATATTGTTTAGATTTCTATTTAGCTGTATGTTAAAATCAAAACATTTGCTCTTAGATTATTTAAACAATTTCTTTGGGACAATTATATAGTTTTCATTGTTCTGTATACCTGTATGCCTGTATACCATGTGTGACATTTTGCTATCATTAAACTTTATTTTGAATTTTGAAGCTAATTTTCTACTAGAGGCAATGTTTGAAGTAATTCTCAAGCCTTAGGATGCTAACAACAGGTGAGAGAATTTTTTAGGTATTGAGTTTTTTGACTGAACAGTTTGGAAACTTCAGTGTTGGGAAGATACATTTATTCACATCCCTTCTGGGTGGAGAGAATCCATTGCTGTGATGTCTCTGGCCTCTTCTCACCCTCTCACTCCCTTGGGCTACAAGGATTCACCAGATGATGAGTGTGGGAAGTGGGAATGCATGTGCATTGCTCTCCCTTTTCCTCTGTTCTTCCTCCTGATTGGACCCCTGCAGGAGACATGTGCCCTTTGCTGTCTTGGCCATCCAGTATGCTTATTGGTGACATCCCTGTTACCCAGTGAGCACTGTCTTGCCTTAACTGTGCCTGTCATTGGTAGCCCTCTTTATAAACTTCAGATAGCATTTTATCCCTCAAACTTTTAAAAGCTGTTTCTGATCTAACAGTGTACTTATAAACTGTTAGATCTTACAAAGAAAATAGATATCTTTTTCTGACACATTATCTATGACTTTAGGTAATACCTAAAATAGTAATAGCAAAACCCTGTGGCCTGATCAATGGCAGTAAGTTGAGTGAAACCTCATTTTCTAACTTCTTTCTTCCCCATTTACCCCCCGTTCAAAGATGTACCTGGAAATATAGGGTAGAAGTGGTTGTCCTAGACTGGGCCACTTTTCTCCTGGGTGTGATAACATCCTGTAGCTCTGTACGTTTTCCCAAGGGAAAAGAGCTGGTGATGCTGACTGTACATGAGTCAAGATATGAGAGAAAAGTGGAAGGAAGTTCTTTTATGAGGAGAGTCGTTTTGGATCATGTAGAGAAGGTGGTAAGGGAGTTTGCACCGATGAAAGAGCAGAAAGGTTGGGAACTAATGAACTAACTCAAGGGGTCCTGAGTAAATGAGGTTAATTGTTTTAAGATGATAGAAGAACATCTCTTTGTATTTTCTTTGTTGCATTAGACTTTAAAATATTCTTTGGAGTGAAGGGGCTCACTCTCAAATTGCACTTGTCACTCAGTAATATCAGTTAGAATTAAGACATACAGTTGACACTGAGTTGTTTGTTCTATTTTTATTCTATTATCTTTGCAATGTCATTATCTAAGGTGCTTTGGGTCAAAAACAGTGTTGTGTGCATAAAGAGCCAAATGAGTCAAGTGAAGATCATGACATTTTCCAACCTAAGCAGTCACTCTTAGAAAGAAAAATTATGCATTGCTTTTATAATCCCCCCTTTAAAAATGGTGATAGAAAATAGAAAATCTGGAAGCACTTGAGAAGCAAGTCCAGACATTCTGTATAACATGAAAAAAATGCATGTTTACCATCCATGCTCCATGCTGCTGAGGCAAAGAGAAAATAGTTGGATCTCTGGGTAGCACTTGGTCTCAGGTATTAATGAAGGTGCCCAGCCTCAGAATACCTGGCAAACCTGTTGTCCATTTTTGAGCAAAACTTTCTCACCTTTGACCCTGATGGAGGAACAGCTGTGTGCCTCTAATGATTCTTATCCTCATTCTTATGGGACAAAGTTGGTTACATTTAGAGAGAGTAACTGAGCCAAGGACAGTCTGTCTAAGCCTAGCCAGAGTGCTGTTATATTTGTGGTTTACTTTAAGGCAGGGCAGGGGTGGAAAGCCAGTATAATTCATTTCAGGAATTTGAACTAAGTTTCAGTTGGCAGTGTTGTTTGAGGTTGAAAGTTGGGAATTGTGGTCATAATGGATAGCAACTGTGAATACTCAGAAGAAGCCTGTTATAGAGATGGGGCAGATTCCACAAAGAGAAGTAATGAAAGACTACTCACTTTGGACATGCTGAGAAAGACACCACTAGAGACAGAGGAAACCGGGAGTGTCCAGGCCTGAGAATCCAGTAGTTTTTGATGGCATGTTAGTAATGTGCCCATTCCTGTCCCTGGGTCTCCTTTCGAGAAGTCTTATTTTCCTTGGAGTTAGTTGAGTATCTGTTCCTTAAATCCAAACTGTCAAATGATATTTTCATTTTCAACACAAAATGAGATAACACATGTTCACTGTCAAAGATTCCTTCAGCCTTCCCCAGTTTACCATTAGTGGCAAAATGTGTGCTTTCTTTTATGCATACATGAGCAAGACCACAAAAATTATGTTCTTATTGAGAAACTTATTTTCAGTATTTCAAAATGGAAACATCACAACCACTTCAGGCTGTTAGGGAAGTTTCTGTTGGAATGTTCTGTTAGGAAATGTTACAGTAAAGCAGGTGTCATATTTTCTTTTGCCACAGAACTTAGTGTGATGAGTGTGTTATTTTTCAAATTTTCTATAATTGAATTTAATTTGAGCTCTTACTATTCCTAGTATCAGAAAAACTGAATCTGGTCAATTCTGTAAACCCACTCATATCAGTGTTTTCTTGGTCATTTCAGGCTCTGCATGTTAGGTAGTATTTATGGCTTAGGGGGCACTGGGCTGTTGCTGTTGCTATATGGATTCCCTGCTGTGTAATGTGTCCTGTATGGACTTCTGCTATTTGATAGTCCTCCTACTGAGATGTCCCAGGCCCTGTTTTGGTCTCCCTATCAGTAGAGAAGTCTACTGATCACACATTTGGATGTTGTGAAAATGTTAAACTGCCATCAAAGTTTCTAAGTGCTTGCTGTCAATTTCTGTACTTACTTCACATGGACTCTTAATGACCAGTCTGTAGACCACCATCCGTCCATGGACGACACAGTGGGGAGTGCTGTACAAGGTCACTCTTTTCTGTGGAAAAGAAGCTTGGGACATCATTTAAGTCTAGGGATGAGCCTGAAATATTGCTTTCCTTCTTACATGATGGGCAAGGGGAAGAATTTATGTGGCATCCAGTCCTCATCACTGGTGTAATCAGCTAGTTTCCTTTTGAGCTTCCTGGGGTTATTGAAAATAAATTACAGAATAATTGGGATATCTAGTAATCTCTGTACAGTAAGACGTAATATCTTGGGGGTCACACTACCCTATTCTCGAGGTGATAGAGGGTCATTCCTAAGAGAAAAAGTTACTAACTTAATTTGATTTGATTTATGTTTCATAACTGGTAGAAGGTCTTTTTCTCCATGTGGAGGGCTAGCCTCTCTCTGTCTTTTATTTTGGAATGCCTGAGCTTGGTAGCCAGGAATGATGATTAAAGGCACAAAACCAATTATTTTGGCAGCTTGGTGCTGAGGACAGGAACTTTACTGCCAAGATGGTCACTAGCTGGCTCCTAAATTGTTCCATTATGCTGACCAAAACAAAACAAAACAAAACAAAACTAAAACTAAAAAACCTCAACAACAGGAAAAAAAAAAAAAAACCCTAAGCATTTAGAGAGCTATGCCCATTAAAAGACAGCTTGGAAATAAGGAAAGCAGGTCTGTCTCAAGCCCTGATTAGGACTGGTAATAGGTTTATAGACCCAGGCTCCAAGTGAAGTGTTTATTCCAGCAGAGGGCATAGATAGTAACATCTCAGCTTCAAAGTATGTAATGGCACCTGTGAGAACTATTCAGGCTCAAAGAAACCCTGTCTGCTCCTCTTTCCTCTCTTCTTTTCCTCCTTCTTCTTTTTTTCTTGGAAGCCATTCAGTTAGACCAGGGTTAGTACATTGTCTCTGCTGTTTGTGATTGGTGTGGCCTTGAACAGATGATGTCATCTATATGCCTTAGCACCTTGAGTACAGATAATAAAACATTTTTGCAAGGTCACTGTAGTAGGAATACCTGAGAAAGGATATCTCTAGTGGGAGGATACTAAGAACTTGGTATACTGTAATATATGTTTATATAGTGCTATATGGTACTTTATGGTGGCTGTGGTTAGTGTGCTTCAGGCAGAGGACTGGTGTAAGTCTAATAGAAAACTCTGGGAAAGCCATTCTTCACAGAACTGAGCCAATGGAAGTTGGCTTCATACCACAAGGGTATTTCATTGCTTTTTAAGGATATTACTAAAACCTTAAAAGGCTCCATAGCTTTGGAAAAATCTAAGACTATAGAATGAAGAGTCTCAAATGACTTAAGGCTTTCCCTTCCAGAGTCCTTTTTGAGACTTACCTCTTACCACCCTGGGACTCTTGCCTTTATTGTTTTAGTGCCAGTGTTCTCAATTTCTTCCTTAAAGACTTCCTGCCTGCAAGTCTTTGTAAACTATGTGAGTATTGGCCTCTACATTACATGTAAAACCATGTAAAATGAATGGGTCTGTGGACAAAGCTAGATACCTTGATTCTGATCTCTCACTTGTTTTATCCTGTAACACTGATTCCTTTAGAATGTTGGCAAGAAAACCGAAGCCTAGCCAAGGGCTGATAGCTTCTAAATGGAGGCATCCATTTGAATCCAGGTCTCTTAACTTCAACTTGGGTGATGTCCCCAAATGTCATGGCTGGATTGGTACTTTGCCTTCTGATACTTGGTCTTCCAGGCTCTTTTCTCTCTATTTATATACTGATCCTCTGTTTTAATCCACATTCTCATTCTTTGGTGATACTATGATTGTTTACCACATTTTGTTCTCTAATACCTGCTGGCCCTTTAAGATTGCCTCTGGCTTTCCTCTGAAAGTCTGTCACACTTATCAAAATCTGTGCACTGGTAAGCCCTCCACCATCCCCCTGCCCATGTTGAAAGGCAGACTAGATTTGTAACTTGTGCAACATTTGGAAGTCTTTTCTCTCAGATACAACACTGAATTTCTTTTGGCAATACCTTTCTGTATAATTTTGATTAATATGAACTTTTAAAAGTTATTTCACACCAACATTTGCCATAAATTCAAAATTAGAAATGATATCAAATTTAAATAAAAGCAAGAAATATAAAACTCATTAAAGAATTTGGTTAGCTTTCTAATTGAATATGAATAAGTACCCAAACACATTTTGTTATAGGATGAGTTTCCTGTATAAATTGATACTTACTTTATATTTTAGTCTTGTAAAATTGTCAGCAGCAGGAACATGGAGAGTTGAGAGAGTTAAGTGGCATTAGAAAACATGGGCTTATTCATGCAAATATTGAAGCTATGATAGAAGACTTGGCTCACTTTGTAAAAATGCTGTTCCTTTTTTGAAGTCCACTAACAAAACAAAACACAGAAAGCTGAATGTCCCATCACACTTTACATTAAAGATGAATAGAAAAGAACATTTTCCCAGATGCTTAAAAATTATTCAAAGTAAGAATCAATTATATTCTTTAAGGAAGAATATAATTTTAAAAATACGGTTTGAACAGTAAAGGTAGAAAGAAAGCAGTTTAGAAGATAGAGCCAACTGTTGATTTAAAATAATTAAAACTACATATTTGTTACTTTATAGATTGTAACTAAAGATTACAGGGTTTTTACTTTTTAAATGGAATTCTTTTTCTAACTAGCAATTGCTTTATGGCTGTAGACTATTGAATAGAGCCTGTTACTAGAATCCAGTTAGTTCAAGGAAGTTCAAAGGAATCTCCCAAAAGTACAAAGAAAAATGCTGATTTGGATTTGTCCTTTTATGCAGTTGGAAGAAAGCAAAAAAAAATGATACTTAAATTTTAGTGTTTTAACATGCATCTAGCTTTTGTTTAGGTTTATTGCACTTTTCCAATGATAATGAACTTCCAGGGTTATAACCTCCAGCAAAGAGTGTCAGTCACCTCTTACTGAAAACTTTTTTGGCATTAAATGATCTGAATTATTGACCTATCCTCTGCACAGGTGACCTCTTGAGAAGGGGGAAAGAAGAGGAAGAGGAGGAAACTGCATCACTGGCTTGCTTGTTTTAGTACTTCTGAGACACGTTTTCTAAAACCCTTTGTTCCATCATTTATAAAACTTTGCATAGGCCAAAAGAAGGTGAACTATGGTAAAGTTAGAGCATTTCCTAAATATTATAGATCTTCTTCTTTTTTTTTTTTTTACTTTATTTAAGCTTTATTTAAACATATGATGTAACCCCACCCCCCTCACCCAACCCCTCTTCCCCCCCCCACCCCCCTCAGTTTGTTTTATGACATTAAGAGTCTCTTTTGGTTTTTCTCCCTCCCGATCCCATCTTCTTTCATTTTTACTTTTCCTACCACCTTAACTCCCACCCCTAAAAAGATATTCAAGGTTCCCAGTAGCTAAATCTCCAACTATAACATATATACATTTAAGTATACCACAATGATCTCGTTGACAGACTAGATATCACTGGAAACATCTTTCCCAGGCCTTCTGGGCAAAGTATTTGTACCTGGGTTTGTCTAGTGGGCCTGGACTGTGACTCTCAACTGGAAAGATTTTGCCTTCTTGGGGACTTTTTGGTAAAGATATCTGGAGCCATTTTTGGAGGTCAGAACTTTTGGGTGGGGGTGCTAGTGGCATGTAGTGGGCAGAAGAAAGGATGCTGCTAAGTATCCTGTAACACACAAGATAGTGCCTCACAATAAGAATTATCCAGTCCAAAAAATGAGTAAGGCTGAAATAGAGAAACCCTGGTCCAGTCTGAAATGTAATACTGAAACTAATGTGGACTAGGTATCAAGTAGAAAAGTAAATGATAGTTTTTCCAAGAGTGGGATAAAACTACTAGATAAAAATGTAGAGCCTACAGAGCAGACAGTAGTTACTATTGAAACTGCATAAGTGTACATATGTTTACTCGATAGCTTGATTCATAGCATTCTGGCACATACTGGTGCCTCTACAAAAACTTTAGTAGTAGGATATATCTCTGATTCTCAGGCAAAAGATGAGCTTTTTGCTAAAACAAACAAAGACACTTATTCTATGTGACTATCATACTGTTCTTGTGAAGCATCAGACTGTGACTAAAATGAACATTCCAATCTCTAAATCTCAGAAATTTTATTTTCTTTTTATGTTTGATAGTGAAAAATTACATAAACATATTTAGAGAATCATTTAAATAGAGGACTATTGTCATCACTCTGAAAATTTTCCAAAGAAAAATTATTTAGATCTTAAAAAAAAAAAAAAAAACACAAAGTCAAGAAAATGGATTCCACCAAGAAACATTTAGCTTGCATGATTTTTAATAGAAAATTCTGGCTATGGTTTAAAATTGGTGTTTCCTGAAAATTTATTTGCGTATTACTTAAGGATGTGAGAGAATAAATTTCTAGCTAATATTGACAGAACTTTATAGAAAAGATGACAGTCATGCTGGTTTTCAGGTAGTGGGAAAAGCATGTAGTAGTGGTTGTCTCCCTTGTGTTCCTAAACAGGAATGACTTTGAATTGAAGGTCTGGTGGCAGCACGGTTGTTCTTTTTTGGCCTTATGTAGTGCCATTAGTCTATTTGTTTTGTATTGGAAATTTGCTAAGGCCTCTATCAGCATTCCAAGAATTATCACATTTTTGTAGGAACTCTCAAGAATTGTATATTATGGAGGCGCCTAGGTGGCTCACTCGGTTAAGCATTGAACTTTTGAGATTGGCTCAGGGTCATGAGATCAAGCCCTGAACTGGGCTCCCTGCTCAGCAGGGAGTCTGCTTGAGATTCTCTCTCTCCCTCTGTCCCTCCCCTTCAAGTAAATAAATCTTACTTAATTTATTTATTTGAGAGAGAGAGAGAGATTGAGTGAGAGAACAGAGACAGAGAAAAAGGGAAAAGCAGACTCTCCACTGAGCAGAGGGCACAATGTGGGACTCAGTCCCAGGACTCTGGGATCAAGACCTGAGCTGAAGGTAGATGCTCAGCTGACTGAACCACATAACCACCCCAATAAATAACTGTTAAAAAAAATAGTCAATACTCTGAAGCCCAAACCTAAGCTTAAGGTATAAACCATCAAGATATCCATCATTCAAATTTCCCTTGATATTTTTCTTCCTATATGGAAAGGTCAGCAGGAAGTGTTCACCCATCTGAGTATTAGATATTTGAGAATTTAACTCTCTTTTAAAGTAATATTGTATCTTCTAGAGTTATGATGTCTAATATGGTATCCCCTAGACACAAGTGACTATTTAAAAAAATAAAATAAAAATTTCACTCCCTTAGTTGTACTGGCCAGTTACAGTGGCTTAGTAGCTGCCACGTGTGACTAGTGGCTATTCTTTTGGACTAGGCAATTTTAGAACATTTTTTCTGATTGCAGATGTTGATGATCTGGAAAAAGCTATTATTGGCAAAAGTCACTCAAATGTAGATATTCAGAAAATGTCTCCTTTCATTATTTTTATGAGTTTCTAAAGATACTTAGTATAAGTCTATTAAAATGATGTTGCTATGTATTTTTGTGAGAAAGAAGCCAAATGTGAAGCTTAATGTTCTGTCTCAATCTGACTGGGCCAGGGGTACCTAGACATTTGGCCAAACATTATTCTGTATTGTCTTTGAGGGTGTTTCTGGATGAAATTAGCATTTGAATTGATAGACTAAGTAAAGCAGATTTCCCTCTATAGTGTGAGGGATACCTCTTGTTGGATGTATTATTTGCAGATATTTTCTTCAATTTCATAGGTGCCTTTTTATTTTGAAGTAGTTCTTTTGGTGTATAGAAGCTTTTTTCTTTGATATGGTCTCACTTGTTATTTTTGTTTTTATTGTCACCCAATCAATTAAAGTTCTGGATAGAATTGAATAGAGCTGAATAAGAGGGAACTCCTCCTTCATCAGCACTTGAACTTGGACATTGATCTTTTCCAGCCTTGAAATTTCAAGTCTTGTTGGATCTCAGGGCTGCTGGGTATTAGACTAGAACTTATGCCTTGGGTTCTCAGGCCTTCAAACTTGGACTAGAACTATACATTGGCTCTCTTGGGTCTCTAGCTTCCTAATTACAGATCTTGGGGCCCTTTAGCCTCCATAATCACGTGAACCATTATTTTTTTTACAATAAATCTCTTGACAGCACCTAGTACAATGTTGGGCAAATAAGTGTATTGCTGCATAATTATACATATGTCATATATATAATAAAATATGTATGACATTTTATATGTCATATTTTATGTCATTATATGTGAATTATATATGTGTGACATCTATTGATCTATTTTTCTTTTTTTCTGGAGAATCCTGACTAATATACCATGAAAGAAAGGGAAAGAAGGAGGATAAATAATTGAAAAGTGCAGTTTGTCCTTTGGATTTTCTTTCTTTTATATCTTAATTTATCAAGATCCAACAGGGAGGCGGGGGGGAGTCAAGATGGAGGAGAAGTAGCAGGCTGAGATGACATCAGATAGCAGGATATCAGCTAGATAGCTTATCAAACCACTCTGAACACCTACAAATCCAGTAGGAGATCGAAGAGAAGAAGAGCAACAATTCTAGAAACAGAAAATCAACCACTTTCTGAAAGGTAGGACTGGCGGAGAAGTGAATCCAAAGCAACAAGAAGATAGACCACGGGGTGGGGAGGGGCCAGCTCCCGGCAAGTGGCAGAGCAACAGAGCACAAAATCAGGACTTTTAAGTCTGCTCCACTGAGGTTCAACATCTACAAATCATTTGATGTGATACAATACATTAATAAAAGAAAGAATGAGAACCATATGATACTCTCAGTAGACGCTGAAAAAGCATTTGACAAAGTACAGCATCCTTTCTTGATCAAAACTCTTCAGCCTGTAGGGATGTAGGGCACATACCTCAATATTATCAAAGCCATCTATGAAAAACCCACTGCAAATATCATTCTCAGTGGAGAAAAACTGAGAGCTTTTCTGCTAAGGTCAGGAACATGGCAAAGATGTCCATTATCACCACTGCTATTCAACATAGTACTAGAAGTCCTAGCTTCAGTAATCAGACAACAAAAAAGAAATTAAAGGCATCCAAATCAGCAAAGAAGAAGTCAAACTATCACTCTTTGCAGATGATATGATACTATATGTGGAAAACCCAAAAGACTCCTCTCCAAATGTGCTAGAACTCATATAGGAATTCAGTAAAGTGTCAGGATATAAAATCAATGTACAGAAATCAGTCGCATTTCTTTACAACAATAACAAGACAGAAGAAAGAGAAATTAAGGAGTCAATCCCATTTACAATTGCACCCAAAATCATAAGGTACCTATGAATAAACCTAACCAAGGAGGCAAAGAATCTATACTCAGAAAACTATAAGGTACTCATGAAAGAAATCGAGGAAGACACAAAGAAATGGAAAAATGTTCCATGCTCATGGTTTGGAAGAAGAAATATTGTGAAAATGTCTATGCTACCTAGAGCAATCTACACATTTAATGTAATCCCTATGAAAGTCCCATCCATTTTTTTCAAAGAAATGGAACAAATAATCCTAACATGTATATGGAACCAGAGAAGACCTCGAATAGCCAGAGGAATATTGAAAAAGAAAGCCAAAGTTGGTGGCATCACAATTCCAGACTTCAAGCCCTATTACAAAGCTGTCATCATCAAGACATCATGATACTGGCACAAAAACAGACACATGGATCAATGGAACAGAATAGAGAGCCCAGAAATAGACCCTCAACTCTATGGTCAACTAATCTTTGACAAAGCCGGAAAGAATGTCCAATGGAAAAGACAGTCTCTTCAACAAATGGTGTTGGGAAATTGGACAGCCATGCAGAAAAATGAACCTGGACTATTTCCTTCCACCACACACGAAAATAGACTCAAAATGGATGAAGGACCTCAACGTGAGAAAGGAATCCATCAAAATCCTTGAGGAGAACACAGGCAGCAACCTCTTTGACCTCAGCCGCAGCAACTTCTTCCTAGGAACAATGCCAAAGGCAAGGGAAGCAAGGGAAAAAATGAACTATTGGGACTTCATCAAGATCAAAAGCTTTTGCACAGCAAAGGAAACAGTCAACAAAACCAAAAGACAACTGACAGAGTGGGAAAAGATATTTGCAAACGACATATCAGATAAAGGGCTAGTATCTAAAATCTACAAAGAGCTTAGCAAACTCAACACCCAAAGAACAAATAATCCAATCAAGAAATGGGCAGAGGACATGAACAGACATTTCTGCAAAGAAAACATCCAGATGGCCAACAGACACATGAAAAAGTGCTCCACATCACTGGGCATCAGGGAAATACAAATCAAAACCACAATGAGATACTACCTCACACCAGTCAGAATGGCTAAAATATAACAAGTCAGGCAATGACAGATGCTGGCGAGGATTCGGAGAAAGGAGGAATCCTCTACACTCTTGGTGGGGATGCAAGCTGGTGCAACCACTCTGGAAAACAGCATGGAGGTTCCTCAAAAAGTTGAGAATAGAGCTACCCTACGACCTAGCAATTGCACTACTAGGTATTTACCGTAAGAATACAAATGTAGTGATCTGAAGCGGCACGTGCACCCGAATGTTTATAGCAGCAATGTCCACAATAGCCAAACTATGAAAGGAACCTAGATGTCCATCAACAGATGAATGGATAAAGAAGAGGTGGATACACACACACACACAGACAAACACACACACAATGGAACACTATGCAGCCATCAAAAGAAATGAAATCTTGCTATTTGCAATGACGTGGATGGAACTAGAGTGTATTATGGTTAGTGAAATAAGTCAGTTGAAGAAAGAGAACTATCATATGATCTCCCTGATATGAGGAAATGGAGATGCAACGTGGGGGGTTTGGGAAGTAGGAAAAGAATAAATGATACAAGATGGGATCGGGAGGGAGACAAACCTTGAGATACTCTTAATGTCACAAAACAAACTGACCGTGGCCGGGGGGAGGGAGGTAGGGAGAGGGTGGTGGGGTTATGGACATTGGGGAGGGTATGTGCCATGGTGAGTGCTGTGAAGTGTGTAAACCTAGTGATTCACAGACCTGTACCCCTGTGGCTAATAATATATGTTTTTTAAAAAATAAAAAAAGTATTAATAAAAAAGATCCAACAGGGAAGTAATCCAGTAAGGGAGGCCAAGTGTTTATTTGTGAAGCAGGGAAAAGTGAAAGGAGCAAAAATACCAGAAGGAATAAGATAGAGTAAATACTTAGGATTGGGGGAGATTTGAGAACCCTATAATAAATTATAATTTTGATAAAAACTGGATTTCCAAATGGCAAAATAAAATTAAGAAACAAGATCATAATTCAAAGTGAATCTTAGGCATTTACAATATGATTAATTGTTCTTAAGATGCCTACCTAGTGGCTTAATGTTTTAAGAATCCCATTACATTGGTTAGAATGAAAATGGATGTACCTGGGTCTTCATGAGAAATGCTGTCTATGCTCTTGGGCCTGAGCAGTAGATCAATGATGGAAGATTTGAAGCTCCCATTTAGCCTGTACCTTGTTTTATGCTGCAATTTAGCCATATACAATAGACCATTGAATCATCAACATGTGCAAACAAATACGCAAATGCTCCTTCTTTTTCATGATTGAAGAAATAAACAAGAGTGGTATTAATTATCTGGCTAAAATAAATTATAATGAATGTAAACTCATTACTGTTGAAATCAATGCATGCATAACAGAAGGTACATTTATTGAAGTCAACATACTTAATTACATTTGGAGTAATAAAGAGAGTAGGCATGAAGTCCAATGTCTCTTGAGCCTAAACATTAATTTTGATCTAATTTTCTTTTCCTTGATGTTGAGAAAATGAAAAGGCAAATAAAATTAAGAGACCAGTCCTAACTTCATTAGCTTTGTTTATGGGGGATTATAAGCTGTTAGTATCATGTGTATTCCACATTGTGATCCAAGGAAAGGTCACTTGATTTTAAAGCTAGTAATGTTAATATAAGAATAAAGGTAGCCAGATGGCCTTTCTTATTCTACAAGAGTACAGAAGAGATATGTAATGCTACAAGAGTCACAGTGAAAAGGACAGGAGATACATAGAATTTTGACACTGTGGAGGGAAAGTATCTTAGTGAGCTTGGCTGCTATAACAGAATACAGTGGACTGAGTGATTTTAACAGCAAACGTTTATTTCTCACATCCAAGATCAAGGTACCAACATATTTAGTTCCTGGTGAAGACCCATTTCCTGGCTTGTAGACAGCTGCCCTTTTGCTGCATGTCCAAATAGCCCCTCCTTGGTGCATGCCCATGGAGAGACAAAGAAAGATAGAGATAGGGATAAAGATAGAGATAGATGGATAGATATATATCTTTTTTTTTTTTAAAGATTTTATTTATTTATTTGTTAGAGAGAGAGAGTGTGAGCACAGGCAGACAGAGTGGCAGGCAGAGGCAGAGGGAGAAGCAGGCTCCCCGCCGAGCGAGGAGCCCGATGTGGGACTCGATCCCAGGACACTGGGATCACGACCTGAGCCGAAGGCAGCCACTTAACCAACTGAGCCACCCAGGTGTCCCATGGATAGATATATATCCTATAAGGACACTAATCCCATCATGACCTTCCCCCTCATGATCTAATATAAACCTAATTATTTGCCAAAGGTTCTACCTCCAAATACCATCTCACCAGAGTTTAGGCCTTCAATATATGAATTTGGGGGAACACAAGCATTCAGCATATAACAAAGAGCCTATTTAAGCTTTTGTCCATCCAAGTACATGTTCTTCTTTCTTTTTTTTTTTTAACTTTATTTAAGCTTTATTTAAACATATGATGTAACCCCACCCCCCTCACCCAACCCCTCTTCCCCCCACCCCCCCTCAGTTTGTTTTATGACATTAAGAGTCTTTTTTGGTTTTTCTCCCTCCCGATCCCATCTTCTTTCTTAATCTCTTTCTTTTATGCAAACTATGTCCAAACATTTGTTGTTGTTGTTATTGCTTTGTAGTCCTAGATACTTCCCATCAGCACGGGGTTTGGGGTAGGGGGGTGCTTAGCATTTTAGATTAAGCCCACTAAAATGTGAAAACTCAAGCTCAGACTTCTTTGTAGCACCTAGCACAATGTTGGGCAAAGAAGTGTGTTGTTGGGTAGATAACTGTTAGATGAGTAAATGAAGAGTGAAATCCCTGGTATCCGTTATGACAGGTGACTCTGGCTGGAATGGTATTTTACCCTTTGAGAAAGAGAAAACAGCATGATCAGATAAATGGCCTGATCAGATAAATCACATAAATTGTTCCTGGCATACTGCTTGGCTGTTAGAGATTCAGGTTCTGATTCGGATGGGACTACTGATTTAGAAGGACCCACCTAACCCTTCTGAGAAGGTACAGGACTATGGTATCCCCCCTCCCTCCCTTTCTTCCTTCCTTCGTTCCTTCCTTTCTTCCGTTTGACTGAGAGATAGCACAAGTAGCCAGAGCAGCAGGCAGGGAGTTGGGGGGAAGCAGGCTCCCTGCTGAGCTGAGAGCCTGATGCGGGACTCAGTCACAGGACCCTGAGATCATGACCTGAGCTGGAGGCAGAGGCCTAACCCATTAAGCCACCCAGGTGCCCCTATAGTATTTCTTTTAATCATTGCATCTGATCATCATTTCCCATACTTTCCCAGCTTCATCCTTGGGTACATACATGTTTAGCTTCAGAGAAAATATATAATTTCTGTTGCTTTTTATCAGAAGAAATATATAACCTTTTAAAATTTCGTTATCCATTATGGCTCTCTCGTGGGTAATCACAGAGCAAGGGAAGGAGAGGCACTGGTAAGTATTTCAGTGTGTCTTCTAATTTTTAACACTTCCAGTTGATGAAATACGAATGGATAGGTAAGCATGCAGAAAACATACAAAGAATGTAATCTCTAATGGAACAACAACAAAATGTTACACTGAAAAATATCAGAAGTAAAGCTAAAACTAATGTGCTTATCCTATGAAAATACTGTAGGAGGAATATTTGAAAAAGTCATAGTGGAAGTCTAACTGAGCCGAATATTCTGCTGTGAGCACAATTGTCCTGATAGGTGCTGTCAAAAAGTAAGAAAAAGATAGATCTTTTTTCGTATGTAAACTGATTGGATACCACATCCCCAAGGTTTGCCATTATATGTATCAAGGAGAAGAAATTAACAGTTGGGTGATATTAGAGGATTTTTCTGCTACATCTGTCTTTATACTGACTATTAAATGACTTCCTGCAAAATTGGTATTTTACTGGTGGTTTTACAACAGAGGTTCAAGGACATTTAAGTGGAGCCCAGGTAATATCTGTTGCAGTTGGATTATTCCAGTAGTTCTCAGCTGGAGACAATGTTGCTCCCTAAGCCCCAACCCTCAGAGACATCTGACAGAGCTGGAGCCATTTGAGAGTAAATTGTCAGGACTTCTGTAGTATTCCCTAAAAGCAAGGACTTTCTCTTATATAACCACACTACAATGATCAAGACCAGGAGATTAACAACAGTACACTATGACTCTAGTTCACAGATCCCATTCAAATTTTGCCAGTTGACCAATACTGTCCTTTGTCAAAAGGATCCAGGTTAGAATCCTTTGCACTTATTTGTCATGTCTCTCTAGTCTCCTTCAGTCTGGGACAGTTCCTGAGTCTTTCCTTGATGTTATACAGTGGCACTGTATTTTTTAGATTGTCTCTCAATCTGGACTTGTTTGATGTTGCCTTGTGATCAGATTAGATTTATGCCTCTTTTTTTTTTCTTTAAAGATTTAATTTATTTATTTGACAGATCACAGGCAGGCAGAGAGAGAGAGATGGGGAAGCAGGCTCCCTACCTAGCAGAGAGCCCGATGTGGGGCTTGATCCCAGGACCCTGGAATCATGACCCGAGCTGAAGGCAGAGACTTTAGACCACTGAGCCACCCAGGTGCCCCTAGACTTATGCCTCTTTTAGGGGCACCTGAGTGTCTCAGTCAGTTAAGCCTATGACTCTTGCTTTCAGTTCAGGTCATGATCTCAGGGTTGTGAGGTTGAGCCCCATGTTGGGCTCCACATTCAGTGTGGAGTCTGCTTGAGATTCTCTCTCCCTCTCCTTCTGCTTCTCCTTATTGTACTCTCTCTCTCAAAAATAAATAAATAAATATTTTATAAAAAAGGATTACGCTTCCTTTGGCAGGAATATCACAGAAATGGTGCTGTATCCACTTTCCTGGCCTTCATTTGGATAGTGCATGATTTCTATCTGTCCCATCACTGATAAGGATTTGCTTTGATCGCTTGATATAAGTGATACCTCCATAGTACTCACTATAGGGATTCTGTGGGGAAGTACTTGGAAACTGTAAGTATCTCATCGTTTAGTCAACTTTCAGATTATCTGTTTCAATATATGTGGACTAGGATATCTTATGGTTTATAATCCACTATGATTATTAATTTATATGCTCAATTTATCCCTGATTGACCAGTGGGTACCTAGTCAAAGTGTCTTTCATATTTTTTTGGCATATCCCTGTTCTTTGAGGAAGTCCTTATTTTCTGGACCAAGATGTTCTAGGCTTCTGTGGACTGAATTGTGTACTCCCCAAATCCATCTGTTGCAGTTCTGGCCCCCACTATGATGGTATTGGACTGGAGGCCTTTGGGTAGTGTCCTTATGATGGGATTAGGGCCCTTATAAGAAGACACCAGAGAGTTTGCTCACTCTTAGTCTTTCTTTCTGTCCTGTGAGGACATAGCAGAAAGATGACTATCTATGGGCCAGGAAGAAGACTCTCACCAGAACCTGAGTTGGCCTGCACATAGATCAGGAAACTTCCCAGCCTCTAGAACTGTGAGGAATAAAATTCAGTTGTTAAAGCCACCAAAAATATCCATGATATTTTGTTATAGGAGGCCAAACAGACTAAGACACAGGCCCATTATTGTATGTTTCCCTGTCTCAGCCCTGGAGCCCAAGGACTACCCTAAAGTGATTCAGAACTCAGACAGCAATAGTACTCTTATTGTTTCTCTTGAATTCACTCCATGCATTGGGTTTTTGGCCCAGATTTGAAAATCTGTTTCATTCCCACAGGGTTTAAACATCTGTACTCTATATTAATATGAGTAGAAATTCATATGAACCTAATTAATGCATTGTAATGCTTTAACAATGTGCTTGCTTTTCCATGGAAAGCAATTTTCATCCTCAAAGTGTCTCTTTTGAGGCTTCATGTTGTAACTGAGTTTTGGCTCAAGCTCTAGGTAGTGCACTTGGGTGGCAGGCTGACAAGTATGGGAGCCTCAGGACAAACTGCTATCCTGAGCTCACACTGCACTGTGGAGCTGTGCAGCCTAGCTGGGCATGAGACTGGCTTTGGCTTTTGCCACTGAAGGAGAACAAAAGGGCAGGCTTGGGAACACAGGTACCATGCCAGCTGAGTTAAAAAGCACCCGAGTCAAGTTTCTCCTATGTTCATGCTGTTTCTAATTAGATATTTCATTTGCACTCCAATGTGAAATAACCTTGGGATGCTAGGGAAAGGTTGGTTATCTTTCTCTGCTTTGGTACTCTTCCATATGGTGTGTCTCTTGCATTTCCTTTTGTTCAGCTTGTCACTTGCTGTAATGCAGGTCTATGTTAAATACAGTAGAAATGCTTTCAGACAAGAAGGGGAACTTTAGGAGTTAAGGGGTTATTGCCACTCACAGTATATATGTATATTTTGTTTGCTTTTATTTCCATAAACATATATTTTTCAGTATGCATTGAAAAATTAGGAACCACCACACGAAAGTTATTTTGGCCTTTGGTCTTTTAACAAAAGCAATTACTAAAAGCAATCCCCAAATTCAGTAGAGAAGTCTTTTGTAAAATGTATTTGTTTTGGTTAAGTGTAAATCAGACAAAAGCATTTTATCTGGCAGGATTTGTTACAGGTTCTTCTGCAGTGTAACTCTTCACATATATTTTCTTGCTGAATTGAATCTCAGAATTTAGAGCAGCTGGAGAAATGGCAAAATGACCCTAAAACAAAATATGGGATATCCAAAGATGGAGCACCCAAGGCCTCCCCATGCAAGCCTGCTTGAGGCCTCCAGCTTCCCAGCCTGAAGACATGGGGTCCTGACAACACTAAAAAGATACAAATGTGCTCCCTGGGGGAGGGGTTGGAGTAACCCATGTTTTATTATCAAGTATTAGAATAGGTTCATTTTCTTACTTTCATTGGTGGAACAAGGAATTGGTGAAGCAGGGGGGTAATGATAAATGGGCTACTGGCGGGGAGCAGAGCAGGAAACTTGTCTGACATGGGACCTACTTAGGTGGTGATAAATTTGCCAGGGGCCTGACTGGGGGACTCTGAATAGCAGGAAGTCACTGAACATCTGTGAAGGAAGTGAGAAAAGGGGGTGGATTGGGGCACAGAGCCAAGGATTCCTTTGATATCCTTATGGAGAGAAGTTCACTTTAATGTGGCCACCATTCTTATAAGAGCCAAGTAGGTTAGCCCCAGGGAGCATAGCATAAACCTTGCAGTTGTGTTGTCTAAAAAGGAGACCTTATGGTATATGTTATTTCTCCTCTTGGCTCCTCACTTCTGTTGTATTGTGTGACAGTGTACCTACAGTTTAATTCATTATCGTTTACTAGGCACCATGCAAATAAATGATAGATATTATTTCATTTAATCCATTTAACATTCCTATGAGATAGGTGTTATCACCCACATATCCCTATTGGATAGGTGAAGAATCTGATCATAGAGAGTGAAATGAAATAATAGCTTGAATTAGCACAGCAGAGTCAGGATTTGATTTAGGTCTGCCTGATGCCGCTACTTCATTTCTTAGAGGTAGTATTCAACAGTGCCTCCAACTGTGGCCCACCATTTATTTTTAGGATTTTATTTATTTATTTGTTTGTTTGTGTTTGTTTTCCAGAGACAGAGTTTGAGAGAGAGCATGGACAAGCAGTGGGAGTGGCAGGCAGAGGGAGAAGCAGGTTCCCTGCTGAGCAAGGAGTCCAATGTGGGACTGGATCCCAGGGCCCTTAACTGACTGAGCTACCCAGGAGTCTCATGGCCCACCATTTTATTTAAGGTCACAGGCCATGGTTCTGTGCAGAAGGTTGGCTCATTAGAAACTCTGGACTCTAGCTGTAGCCTTATAAACATAAAGTTCTAACTAACTGAGACAACCAGTGGTTTGCGGTATCAGTTAACTTTTGCTGTGTAGTGAACACCATAACATAGTGGCTTAAAAACAACAACAACAACATTTACTTCATTTATGATTCTGCATGTTAGCAATTTGCTTAGGCTTGTTGCGAAGTCCTTGTGATCAGGGTCAGGTTCAACTCTCCTTGGCTAAATTCTCTCACATGTCTGGGACCTCAGATTCAACTATAGGGATGAACTCCTTCCATGCATCTATCATTCCTCAGTTGGCTAGCCTCAGCTTCTTCACACAGTGACAGATGGATTTTAAGAGCACTTTGGGAAGAGAAGCCAGAATGTGCAAACACTTTTTTATAGATATAAAAATGATATTGGGACGCCTGGGTGGCTCAGTTGGTTAAGCAGCTGCCTTCGGCTCAGGTCATGATCCCAGCGTCCTGGGATCGAGTCCCGCATCGGGCTCCTTGCTCGGCAGGGAGCCTGCTTCTCCCTCTGCCTCTGCCTGCCTCTCTGCCTGTGCTCGCTCTCTCTCTCTCTAACAAATAAATAAATAAAATCTTTAAAAAAAATGATATAGATATTTGTGTCATGTTCACTGGTGTCCTCTCGATGAAAGTTAGTCACATGATCAACTCATATGCAAAGAATGAAGAATTAGACCCTTCGTTCTAGAAGAATCTGTAGCACTCTTTTGCTAGGGCATCACACTGCAAACATGTTTCATTAAAAAAAGCTGTGAATCCAGGAAAAAGAAGAATTTGTAATCACAAAAAAAATCTATCATACTTGACTAATTCTGTCCAGTTCTTTTACAAATTTTTGGTACTTCTCATGAAGGAAAACCAGAGAAAACTTGAGAGTATATATTGTAGAAAACATTCATCATTACTGAATGTGATCTTAAAACTAGGAAGCCCTATGTCTAGTTGGCTTAGTGAAAAATAGTCATCAGCCCTACATAAATGAAAAAAGTTGGACCATCACAGTTATTACTCATGCTTCTTTCCAAATTTCCTTTTTTAACTGGAAGGGGAATTCTAGAAATTGTTTATAAGTCACACATGAATTTTCACAAATAACTGTTATAACGGCATCCAGCAAATATAATACCCTTTGTTCTAACGTGCTCTGAAACCCAAGGAAGCCTGCTTATTTGAGCTTTGGATTTCCCCTGGAACATTCAAAAGCAGATGATTACTTAACTTAGAAAACCTGGAGGAGGCAAAGGCAATTTTTTAAAGAAAATAACAATGAAATGTCCCTTTAGGAAGAGAAGTTACCATTTAATGCCACGGGTAAACAAATTACTATGATAAGAAAAGAGATCTTCAACTAAATACAAAAGGAACTTCTTTCAAGATTTTATACCTCTGACATTTTTTTGATAGTTACATGATAGAAATATTTCCAGGGCAATGCTGCTTTTTCTTCACAATACTCTTGATAGGTGCTGGGTCTAATTCCCTCTTCCTGGAAGCACTATTTTATCTTGACTAGGGAACTGAGAACCCATACACGTTATGGCCAGAAATATTGGAGCAGAACTTCTCTCATCTTGGCAGGCGAGTAAGAGGCTTGTTATTTTGGGTCAGAACTCATTCCTTTGAGAGTAATGAACTCCCTCACAATTAATCTTTATCAATAGGAGACATTTTATTATATGAAATAAAAATAAAATTCCTTACTGGATATACAGATAATTTGAGTTGTGAATGTTTTCCTGTGTTATAGGTGTATGGAAAACCAATAAAAGAGATTGTGGATGGTGAAACAGAACTTTTCTTGACCCCAAATCAGAATTCCACCCCCAGAAAAACTTAAATGCATATACTATCACAGTCTCAAACTTGGCTTTTCTAATTATTTTAACAACTGAATGTGTACATTTTCCCCCAATGGCAAATGATAGGCAAATAATTATAGGTTAAGTTCTGGGAATCTTTGTTTTGCCAAACCTTGACTTTGAGGTATAAAGCTCGTAAGTCAAATCAATTTAATAGCTATGACTTTCAGATGATAAATAACACATTTGATATTCTCTGTGGTTTTTGTGAATCACATTTTATTGGCTATGAGTCCGTTAGCTAAATACAAGTTTGCCAAAAGCAAGATTCCAGAAGCTAATTTGCTAAATTTTACTCTGTAAATGGCAAATTTGCAGTATGGCAATTTTCCAAATTGAACAGAATCCAGGTTGCTGAGCCTATGCATAACCTAGACTTCTGCTGTCATGGTGCTTTGTTTACAAACCCACTAGACAATGATAAAGGGGCTGCAGAAGGAAACCAATGTTACCCACAGAGAGTGGTCATCCAATTCACCTGATTATTGAAATTCTCATCTGTTGAGGTCAGCCTTTGGTGAGCATCACACAAGACATAAATACCTTCACATTCTGTACCCATTCATAGAGATCTAGCCACATAGCTCTTAGAGCTTCTTGTCACCAATTTTCCAGTTGTTTCTTCCAGGTCCATTTCATTTCTGTCAAACGAGTAGTCACATAGCCTATGGTTTGGCTCCTCTAGGCAAAATGAATTAGTGGTTTACTGTTCAAAATTCTGCCTACTGGAGGTGGTTTTCCCTATACCACATTTCTTTCTTTCTTTTTTTTTTTAAGATTGTATTTATTTATTTTACAGAGAGAGAGAGAGATCACAAGTAGGCAGAGAGGCAGGCAGAGAGAGAGAGATGGAAGCAGGCTCCCTGCTGAGCAGAGAGCCCGATGCAGGACTCAATCCCAGGACCCTGAGACCATGACTGGAGCCGAAGGCAGAGGCTTAACCCATTGAGCCACCCAGGTGCCCCCCTATACCACATTTCTACAGAGCTATCCCAGAATGGGACTGTAAGGTTACAGCTGTCCACTTTCAGCTGATGCCTATATATTGTGCAGGGCAATCTATATGTAAACCAAGCCTGAATTTTCTTCTTTAGACAGGTGATCATAAAGAACTTCATGAGCCATAGGTGTGTGTTGAGAGAAACTGCAAATAGTAAGCATGAGGCCTATGGGGCTTACTTGTGGCTTCTGGGCCTGCGTTAGCCCAGTTTTACCTAGATCACTTATGATGATGGAGTGTATGCTCGACTTTAAATCTTGGAACACCAAGGTCATGATTAGCAGTTCAGACCACATGGTAACTTAGTAGCCCATGGTTAGTTTCTGTTAAAACGCAATCACAAGCCAAAGATCTGTTTCGGGGTGCCTGGATGACTCAGTGGGTTAAGCCTCCGCCTTCGGCTCAGGTCATGATCTCAGGGTCCTGGGATCAAGCCCCGCATCGGGCTCTCTGCTCAGCGAGGAGCCTGCTTTCCCTCTCTCTGCCTGCCTCTCTGCCTACTTGTGATCTCTCCCTCTCTATCAAATAAATAAATAAAATCTTTAAAAAAAACCCACAAAGATCTGTTTCTCAAAAGGAGAATAATTATATGCAAAGAATAGTGTGGTGCTGCTTTAATCAGTAAAGATCTGTGCTGTATTTACTTATGCGTCTGCCAGAGGCTCCATATAGCATCCATATAGCATCCACTACTGACACTTCAGGCATCATCAAATCTGTTAAGTCATGTAACTCAAGTGGTGAAACAGCTTTTATGGTAGTTGTAGAGCCGTCTGTTATTCAGGGCCCCATTCAAAAGTGGGAGCTTCCAGGTCCCTCCTTAAATGGGTCAGAGTAGCTTGCACAAATGAAATATATGTGGCTTCCAAAACCCCAAGGGGGTCCAGTAGTTATTGTGCCTTTTTTCTTAGTAGTAGGAGGGGTAAATGCAGCAACTTGTTCTTCATCCTGAAGGAATTTCTCTGATGTGGAGAACTCCTGAGTTCTTTGGGATTTATTTCCCACTCCCTGGCACATAAGTGTCTTACTAATGTGTATAGAGCAGTCACTACGTCCTGCTAAGTAGGTTCAGGCAGCACTGTTTTGTCAATGGAATGGGCCAGCACTGTTCCATTGGAATGAAGGCAATCAGGTTCCCTGTGGACTAGATCACGACACTGTGCTGAGCATTGATATAGCTCTGAGATAGGACTGTGAAAATATATTGCTGGTCATGCCAGCTGAAAACAAACTATTTCTCATGGTCTTTACTGACAGGTATACAAAAAAGAGCATTTGTCAGAGCGATAGCTGCATAGCAGGTACGAGGGAATGTGTTGATTTGATCCAGCAATGAAATTGCATTTGGAACAGCACTTGCAGTTGTTTGATAACATTTGTGATAATTCATTGTCACTGTCTAAGATCCATTCATCGTCTGCACAGTCCAAGTAAATAAATATGGAATCTTTGCCTAGTGAGATGTTAATCAATTCAGCCTCATCTGTCTTTGTATTCCTCTCACCCTGATCTCACACTCTTAAGATATATGACCATACATATTCCTCAGGCTTCTATCAGTATAATTGGCAAAATCATGTAATTCTTTTGTTGTGTATCACGTCTCTAAATGAGTCAACTTTGAATTCTGTCGTTCTTTGAGATCTTCTGAGGCTTGAGTCTAGTTATAGGTTGCAGAAGTGCAGAGAGATGGTGAGTCAGTTATGAGGAATGCCAGTGGTCCCGTGCAAGATGTCTGCCTCAGGGGGTGGCCTTTACAGTTTCTTCAGTCAAGGAGAGAAAAAGCTTCTGAGACCAGGAATGAAAAGGCTGCTTCTGATAGCAGAGAAAAAAACTGCTAGGCTTTTAAGGTTCAAGTTATGCAACTTCACTGCAATCTGCCTGTAGTTCCCATCCCGATTTCCAGTGATTCTTTCCTTCCCAAATAATGCTCTAGCTTTAACCAGAGACCGTATAACATCAGAAATCAGTTTGTGTTGTAAGTTAGCCAAGCACAGATTAGACTTTGAGTTTTGTTTTTTGAAAACTTGGCCCTAGATTAAGATTTCTATAGGGATTGGGCTACAGGATATAAACATTTCTTTTAGGACAAGAGGAATTTTCAGGTCCCTTATGTGAACAATGAATTTAAAGCACTAAGCTCCTTATTTTTTTCTTCAAATTTGTTGGCTCATTTAAAGTCAACCAACCAATCCCCATCATACTCTTTATTTTCACCAAAATGTTATGTAGCAGCAAATAATTGGCCATCTTACCTTCTATAAGCTCTTAACTACATGTAATTATGGTGATAATTTGAATAAATGTTTGGCTATACGTGCTCTAGGCTACCAGTGTCCTTTTCTTTTTTTTTTTTTTAAATTATTTATTTATTTATTTGTCTGAGATCACAAGTAGGCAGAGAGGCAGGCAGAGAGAGAGGGGGAAGCAGGCTCCCTGCTGAGCAGAGAGCCCGATGTGGGGCTCGATCCCAAGACCCTGGGATCATGACCTGAGCCGAAGGCAGAGGCTTAACCCACTGAGCCACCCAGGCGCCCCCCAGTGTCCTTTTCAATACTGGAAACAGGGTCATTAATGTTTTCACATATAACCAGATTACAAACCAATTCCAGAAAACCCAGAAAAAAGGAACAAATTCATATGTGTGTATATGAACACACACACACATATTATATATATATATATATAATCTGTAATATAACATACACACACACACACACACACACACACACTAATAAATGTGACTTTCCACACTTGTAGGAGCTAATTAAGTAATATTTGTAGGACTTCCTTTTTGTCTGATTCTGAAGCCTACAGGGCAAGCCTTATCAAAAAATCAGGAAGGAGTGATTTCTGTAAAGCAGGGAAGAGCAAGGAGAAGCTAGAGCCCACAAGTAGAAGCTGGAATTCAAGAAGATGGCCTAGAACTCATGTCAGTTCTTGCTGTCTCTAGTCTTATCACATGGGTATCTTGCAGGAGAATCTGGCATCTTTCATCATAGAGCTTAACATACACCTGGCCCAGGAGCCAGAGGAGTGGGAAGAGGAATCTGGTGAAAATATATAGAGTTGCAGGCCTGCTTGGTGTCCTCTGCCAGTGCAGTGAGCCCATAGATAATGTTTGAGGACAAAAGCACCAATCTTAAACCTCCAAACAAAGAAACAAAATTACTGCTGTTTCACTTCTACCTTCCAAAGGTCATGCAAAAATTTTTTATGTGTCTCATTCTGACTGGAAACACAGAGAATGAATGTACTTCTGGGAAATAAAGTTCAGCCTGGCCAGTCTGGCACATTACCAAGTTACCATACAGGCTAAAGAAGAAAATCCATATGATTATCTCAATAAATGTCAAAGGAGTGTTTGATGAAATTTAACATTTATGCATGATAAAGCCCTTAGCAAACTAGGAACAGGAGGACATGACCTCTAATGGATAAGAAGTACCCATCATTTCCTGTTCCTAAGGTGAAAAGCAAGTCAAGGGTATGTTCTGTCACTACTACTGAGCATCACCCTGAAGATACTGCCCAGTATGATAAGTCATGGGAAAAAAATAACATGCATACATATTAGAAAAGAAAAAAAAACTGTATTCACAGAAGCATATGTGTCTAGGGATAATAATTAGGATATTAAAGATTGATGTGGCACAATTGCTGACCTATTAGCATGGACATGGGTCATAGCAATAGTTTAGGGCCCATGAGACCCCTATTCTAGGTGAGGGATTAATTTTTGTTTGTTGGATCATAAGGAAGTAAAGGAGAGTCTTTGTGGGGGTGGGACTGGAAAGTCTGGGTGGCATGGAAGTATGCAGAAGCTTTGGGCAGTGGCTATTTAATAATAGGAATAACTGGTATGGGGCGCCTGGGTGGCTCAGTGGGTTTAAGCCTCTGCCTTCGGCTCAGGTCATGATCCTGGGGTCCTGGGATCAAGCCCCACATTGGGCTTTCTGCTCAGCGGGGAGCCTGCTTCCCTTCCTCTCTCTGCCTGCCTGCTACTCTGCCTACTTGTGATCTCTGGCTGTCAAATAAATAAATAAAATCTTAAAAAAAAAGGAATAACTGGTATGAACAAGCTGCCCATCAGCCTTGAGTCTATGACTGCTATGGTTTGGGTGAGTCTCTCATTTTCCTTTTTTTCCCTCTGTGTTCACAGAACTGAACTAGTGCATAGAGGTAGGTGATCTTAAATAGGTGATGGAAGTTTATCAAATAAGTGGAAGATAGATGAAAATTTCCTTGAAAATGTCTGGTCTTAGCTGGAAGATATGGCCAACATATAAGAATCTAGTGGAGTACCCATATCACAATGGTCATGCAACATATAATTTGTATGGAAGTGTGGAGAGAATCTAAAAAATGAAGTGCTTGGGTATGGTGAGATTGCTTGTAGGCATCTTAGAATGTTTTTGGGTTAGACCTCAAAAAGAGGATGTTTTAAGCAGAAGCAAGGTGTGATCAACATCATTTATCTCAGGGGTTCTCTGACAGCGGTGTTGGATGAATTAGAGTGGGATGAGACCAGAGTCAAAGCAATTATTTCCAACAAACCACAATGAAAATGGTTCTAACAAGAGAAAACAATGCCAGGATCTAGAATTTATCCATTCTTGATTCTGGAAAAAGTGTATCATATCCCTTTCTCTATAATTGACCATTATAGCCACCTAGAGTTTAAATATCTCTTTTATGTGTTGTCCCCAGCCCTCTTTGGAACATCTGCAGAGGTAGAGATAGGGCAGGACTATGGATGAGCAGAACTCTCCTCCAAATCATGAAAGAGGCTTAACTTGACTCAGCTCCTTTCCATTTCTATGTGTTTCTGCCCTTTGGGGCCATCATTCTGTCCTCTTTTTTTTTTTTTTTAATCTAACATATGATATAAGATAAAAAGAACTATTCCTTGATAGCCAAGATATTAGCTGATATGCCTTAATGACTCCCAGAGGATGAGACAAAGGCTTTCAAAGGTCTTTACCTTAAACATGTTGATAGGTTTTCTAACACTGATTTTTGAAATCATTTTTCTCAGGATTTCTAACATTGATTTTTGAAATCTTTAATGTTTGTAAGAATAATATGGAGTGTTAAGGCAAAATGCAGATGCTTAGAGCCAGTCCCTCACTTACTGAATTTTAAACTAGTTGTCTGAGTGACTCTTGTGCAGATTAAAGTGTGAAAACTGCTGTTTAGCTCAAACCGTTAGTTCCACCCAAAGGCCTGTTTCCTCTGCATCAGATTTTTGCCTATTCAAGAAATTAATCAGGTTCGTGCCTGAAAAAGAGAACACAACGTTTACAATATCAGATATTATGAAAATGTCAATAATGCTTTTCTTTATATTTGGGGTATATTATAATGTTAATTATATCCATATATATGTATATATAATTTTATGATATTTGATAACATTTCTTGATGTACCAGGAACTACACCAAGCACTTTACAGAAAGTAATTTAATCCTCAAAACAGCCATTTAGGGCATTTGTCTCTCTTCTTGGCCAGCATTTGTACCCTCTTCCTTTGTTTGGAAAACATCCTTTATATGGCAGAATCTGTCGCCTGCAACTGAAGTTGTAAATGTCAGACCCTGGCTCTCCCAGCCCACCTTCCAGGCAAATGGTATGTATTCTGAGAGTCAGATGTTCCTGCTCCAGAGTTCAGTGCAGAAGCTTGTGACACAGAGGAGGAGAGGCCCTTTAAATGCATTATGAAGGTGGCGGGAGTATATATTTATCATGCGGGAAAAAAGCACCTTGTTAGGTTTGTAAATTGTCTTCATATTAAGGAAATTAATGGTGATAGCTATATTGTAAACTCTTCATATTCACAGAAGTATATGTATCCATCTAGGGATAGTAATTGGAATATTGAAAATTGAAGTGGCATGATTGTTGACCTATTAGCGTGGGCATGGGTGTGGTTAGAGCTAAACATAGCCAAGGTTTCTGCAACCTTGGAGAAAAAGCTAATTTCAAAACTTCAGTAGCACCTTTTTGCATTGAATAATTAGTCTAATAATATAAATGACTTAATTTAATAGACCTTCTAACAACGTGAAAACAGCTGGTAAGTTGGTATGAATTCTAAATCATTCTGTCCTCTCAAAAACAATAACAAAACGTTATTAATAAAATCCTCATAATCTGACTTCTTAAAATTTCTAGTTTTATTTCACCTTTAAACAATCTGGATCGCTGAGATAATTTTGGATTAAAAGTTTTCCCGAAGGGCAGAGGATCTTTTATCAGTGGTGCCATCCTGTGGCATTTTAGTTACATTAGAATTTTTGTTTTCAGTAGCCTAGTATTCAAGTCTATAGGCACAGAAGGGTTAGTAAACCAAAGAGAGATAAATCAAACATTTGAGAGAGACTAAAAATGCATTCAAGCTGTTCTGATTATTTAGGGGGGAAAAAAGTAGGTAAGCTTACAAGTGAAAATGAAGCAATGATACACAGGACTTTTAAGATACTTTTCCACTATAATTTTTTACTTAATAAGCACCCGTGCATTAAGTATGACCCAAAGCCCTCTGAATTGTAAATCTCATAGCAAAAAGCCCCACCCATCCACACTGGCAACAAACAAAAAAGTATAGACTTATTTTGTAGATAACATAGTCTTGGGTGTGTCTGATGCTGGGAAGATGGGCTCAACATTCTAACTGACTGGTGGTAACTTGAAGCCTCAACACAGTCACAAATCATCCAGGCTTAGTTAGATGTCTGTAAGAAAGGCTACTGCTAGTTAAATGATAAATGAGAAGTGGCATAACAGACCCAGAGAGGCTGCTTTGTCTTCATAAAGCATAGACCAAATCCTGGAATCACAGGTGTTCAGAAAGTGAGATTTGAAAGGGATAATTTGATTTCTATTCCTCAGTGTTTAGATTCTGTTTAGAGTGAGATCTCACCATTTTCCCTTTTGATTGAGGGCACATGAAGAAATGGTAAATAAGGGTAGAGGCCTTAAAACCAATGAGTCCTGTTGCTTGTATACCTGAGTCTGGGGTCATTAAAGTCAAAGCTGGAATCCTTAGATTGGCCTAGGATTTCTGATCATTGAAAGGCTGCTCTTCTTTCATAAAGGGTAGCTTTGAGAATCCAGTTCCCCATCATCCTGGACTAGCATTTTTGCAAAGGCCCCAAAACAAATTCTCACCTTTTTTTTTTTGAACTCTCTCAAAAACCATGAATAGCTGTCATCATTAAGACTGACACACCAGGGGCGCCTGGGTGGCTCAGTGCGTTAAAACCTCTGCCGTCAGCTCAGGTCATGAACCCAGGGTCCTGGAATCGAGCCCCACATCGGGCTCTCTGCTCAGAGGGAGCCTGCTTCCCTTCCTCTCTCTGCCTGCCTCTCTGCTTACTTGTGATCTCTCTCTGTCAAATAAATAATTAAAAACTTAAAAAAAAAAAAAAAAAGACTGACCCACCACTGGGGTGCCTGGGTGGCTCAGTCGTTAGGCGTCTGCCTTCAGCCTAGGTCACAATCCCAGGGTCCTGGGATCGAGCCCCTGTTCAGCGAGGAGCCTGCTTCTCCCTCTCCCATGCCCCCTGCTTGTGTTCTGTCTCTCACTGTGTCTCTCTCTGTCAAATAATTAAATAAAATCTTAAAAAAAAAAAAAAAAGACTGACATACCATCTGAAGCCTCTGAATGAATAATCTGTATGTTACAGGATTTGTTTTCCTCTAGCGCCTGTGGTTCTTGGTCATGCTTGGAAGAATGAAGAGGTAGACCAGACAGAGTGGTGGGCAGCAAAAGCAAAGTTCATAGAGTGATAGTAAAGCAGAGTTTATTGAGTGATTATATGAAGCTCCTGAAGAGGAAGGGGACCGGAGAGGGTTGCCATTGGGGTTTCTAAGTCCAGTGGCTTTTATGGGCTCTTTGGTGTGGGCTGTTTTAATCTGATTAACCCTCCCTGCTCCTGTCACCCAGTCAGGTTTTTGTCATCTACCTATCATGTGGGAAAGGGTGGAGGGCTCCTTCCAGGCTGGTGTAAAAGCCTTTTTAAGTGTGGTTCCTCCTAGGGTGGGGACCTCTTGTTCCTGCTTGCCTTTCTTCGACTATCCTTCATTATAAGGAAATGGAGATGGGGGTTTGTTCACTGTGTGCATCAGCACAGAGCTAATATGTGTCAGTTGAATTTCCTAACATAGTTCTGTGGTTAGAAAGCTTGTCTGGGATTTCAAGTATGCTGAGAAAGAGGGTAGGTAATATTTTGGTGTTAATATTCCAACAAATTATGTAGGGGAATTTGTGGGAAAGAACATATTGATGGGGTTATTTCAATGATACTTTAATTACCCTCAACCTCTCTCACCTTCCTGAAGGTTGGGAGTGGGGGTTGGAACTGAAATTTCTAACTCTCTAATCACATGGCTGGTTCATTCAATCAGCATTATCTTTAGGTGCTTTCCAAAAGTCACTTTACTAACACAACAAAAAAACATTTTTATTGCTCTCCACACTTAGGAAATTCCAAGGGTTTTAGAAGCTGTGTGCCCGAGCTGGGGCAAAAGCCAAATATATATTTCTTCTTATAAATTACAGTATCACACCTACTCAGGTTGCTATAACAAATATGAATCGGGTTGATTACATACAGATTTCTTCTTATGCTTCCATATATCCAAATACCCAGATATCTCTTAGACATTTTCTTTTGCTACCACACAGACAACACAACTCAACATACACAAAAATTGAATTCATTATATTTTCCTTCAACCACTTCAGAACATATTCACTCTGTTAATAGAACTATAATCAACCAGATACTCAGGTCAGAAACCTAGAAGTCATCCCTGAATCACTTCTCAACCTTTCCTCCTATCTTATCTCTGATCGTATGCAGCCAGGCCCTATGTCCTATTAGTTACACACCTTACATAACTCTAGTATCTATCTTATCTCCATTCACCCTGCCATTGTCTTCCTTTAGGCTTTAAAATTTATTACTTGAAACATTGTAAAATTCTTTTTAATAGTCTCTTGCCCACCAGGCTTACCCTTCCTGTCTGTTACCACTTGAGTGATCTTCCAGTACTATATATCTAATTAGGTCATCCACCTGCTTACGGTTTTTCATTGCCTCCCATGACCTGCAGAATAAAATATTTTGATCTGGACTTTGTCCATCTGTCCTTCTCAGTTTTTTTTTTTTTAACTGTTCCTTAAGTTATATTGTGCTCTAATGTTGCTCAACTCTGTGCAGATAGTTCTCCCAAAGTAATGTCTCCTTTTTTTTTTTTTAAGTTTTTTTTTTAATTAATTTATTTGTCAGATAGAGAGCACAGGAGCGAGCACAGACAGAGTGGCAGCCAGAGGCAGAGGGAGAAGCAGGCTCATTGCTGAGCAAGGAGCCCGATGTGGGACTCGATCCCAGGACGCTGGGATCATGACCTGAGCTGAAGGCAGCCGCTTAACCAACTGAGCCACCCAGGCGTCCCTCCTTTTTTTTTCAAGATTTTATTTATTTGACAGAGGGGACACAATGAGAGAGAGGGAACACAAGCAGGGGGAGGGGCAGGCAGAGGGAGAAGCAGGCTTCTCACTGAGCAGGAGCCCAATGTGGAGCTCTATCCTAGGATTCTGGGATCATGATGTGAGCGGAAGGCAGATGCTTAATGACTGAGCCACTGAGGCACCACCTGTCTTCTTTTCTTGTTTGATTTTCATTTTTTTTTTTGTGGGTTTTTTTGCACATTTATTTATTTATATTTAACATAAAGTGTTATATTAGCTTCAGGTTAACATAAAGTGTTTTATTAGCTTCAAGTGTACAGCACAGTGCTCAGTCATATCTTCTTAAGCCTTAGTGCCTTGTGCATGAAATTCTCTGCCCTCCCAAAATGTCCTGCCTGAGCTTCTTTACCTTGCTGAGTCCTTTTCATCATATACAAACTTAGCTTAAATATCTCTTCTGAGATTTCCCTAACCCAGCCAATCTGGGATAGAAGTTATTTTCATGCTTACAAGAACCCTCACGACTGCACACAGCAGAACACTTTCCATACTTTGTTGCAGGTATGCATTTATCAGTCTTCTTCACTAAACTGACACCTTCTTAGTGTATCACAGTTATTGAAGATGGATTTATTGCACCAATGAATACAAAAATAAATAAACACATAATGACAAGAAATATAAAAAGCCAAGTTGAAATTTAATAATGAATTTATGATTTCTCTTAAAAACAGCCTGGTTACGGGATGTTTTTGCTGTATAGTGAAGTAGAATTCTCAACTGTGAGGGTTAAAATTCAGGATTATAATTTTTATATATATATATATATATACATATACATATGTATACACACATATTTTTAAAAAACATTTCTTTTAATGAAAACATTTAAAAAATCTGATACATTTTTTATTCCTTGAGGTGGCTTATATATATGTCATGGGATTAAGGCATATCATCCCAAGATGTCAAGTTTTGGAAAATCCTTAAAGTACAAAAACTACACAGGCAGAATTTCGTAATAAAATCTCTTTCATATTCCTGATTAACATTTTATGGCTCAGATTTTTTTTTCAAGTTTGAATCATTCAATGTAGCCAAGTATAGGACAGCCATATTTTATTTATTTATTTATTTTAAAGGTTTTTATTTATTTATTTGACAGAGAAAGAGAGAGAGTCAGTGAGAGAGGGAGCACAAGCAGGGGGAGTGGGAGAAGGAAAAGCAGACTCCCTGCTGAGCAGGGAGCCCAATGTGGGGCCTGAGCCCAGGACCCTGGGATCATGACCTGAGCCGAAGGCAGACACTTAATGGCTGAGCCACCTAGGTGCCCCAGCCATATGCTTTCTTAGTTATAATATTTTGTTCTGAGTATTTGAAGACTTATTAAATAACTGAAATTTTAAGCCACTGGGACACTCCCTTTTGTTGATGGTTGATTATCTTGAAAACTTCTTACCTTGGCATAATGAGTTTTACTCTTTCAAAATGAAGGGGTTCAGAATGAGCCCCTTCCAGATATGCCACTTTGGCATGTGGATTACTTTGAGCTGAAGTTAGTCAAGGTCCAAAAGACTCAGGAAGAGCTTTCTTCCCCCTTAACTGCCTAAACAAATTTAGTAGAGGGGCTAGTTTAGGAAGAGAACTATCACCAGAGGTAGCTACAAAGAATATAGATTAGGTGTGCTGAGCTGGAGGGAAGCTCAGCAAAGCCTGGAGATCAAATTCCTCTCAGTGTCTCACTGTCTCTATAGGACATCCCAAACATTTATTAACCAAACAGGAGCTACTCGCCTCTTTCTGTAAAATTGTCTTCCCTTAGATGTCAGTGTTACAGGATTTCTTTTCCTTTGCTGCCCATGGTTCTTGGTCACGCTGCTTTGAAGAATAAAGAGGTAGACCAGACCAAGAGTGGTGGACAGCAAAGCAAACTTTATTGAGTGATAGTACAAAGCTCTTGAAGAAGGATGAGGGGACAGGACCTGAGTGGGGTGCCGAATTTTGGCATTTAAGTCTAGGAGGTATTATGGGATGTTTTAATCTGACTAACACACCATGAGCCTGTCATCCAATCAGCTTTTTGGCCATGTGCTCATCTACCTCCTCATGTAGTGGTTCATAAGGCAAAGGGTGGAAGGCTCTTTCCAGGGTGGTGTAAAATCATTTTAAAGGTGGTGTCCTCTTACAGCAGGGCCCCTTGTCCCTGCCTTTCTTCCAATTATCCTTCTTTATTAGAACCCTATTCCCTTCTCTGTATCTCAGGATGGCATAGAAGCTCCAATTGCCGACTGCCTGTGGATGTCACATTTTTATCAGTCCCTGGAATGTATGTAATGAAATTTGTTTTCTCTCCTCTTAATCTGTCTTATGTGAACTTAATAATTAAGTCAGAAGGCTCTAGAAGGATAGAGAAAAAAGTTTTCCTCCCCAACAAAAGTAAACTCTGTTATCCCTTATAATGAACTCATGCTGTTTTCTGTTTACATGTCAGTAATGAACATGGGATAGTACTAGTAAGTTCCAGATAGGAGGTGAGAACATTAATAATACAGGAAGAATCTTGTGGCAACAGAGAGGGTTAATACTCATCATGCTTATTTTGCTTATGTTTTTTATTTTGAATTTTTCTAGTTTGGTGTAAACTTAGATTGTTTTTTTGAGACTGTTGTTATTTCTAATATAAGTATTTATTTATTTTTAATTATTTTTATTAACATATAATGTATTATTTGCCCCTGGGGTACAGGTCTGTGAACTGTCAGGCTTACACACTTCACAGCACTCACCATATCACATACCTTCCCCAATGTCCATAATCTAACACTCTCTACACCACCCCTCCCCCCAGCAAACCTCAGTTTGTTTTGTGAGATTAAAAGTCTATTATGGTTTGTCTCCTTCCCAATCTCATCTCGTTTCATTTTTTCCTTCCGTACCCCCCAAGTCCCCCACTCTGCCTCTCAAACATATCAGAGGTATCATATGATAATTATCTTTCTCTGATTGACTTAACTTTGCTAAGCAGGAAACCCTCTAGTTCCATCCACATCGCTGAAATGCAAGATTTTATTTCTTTTGATGGCTGCATGATATTCCATTGTATATATATAGCACATCTTCTTTATCCATTCATCTGTTGATGAACATCTAGGTTCTTTCCATAGTTTGGCTATTGTGGACATTGGTGCTAAAAACATTCAGGTGCACGTGCCTCTGCGGATCCCTACATTTGTATCTTTAGGGTAAATACCCCGTAGTGCAATTGCTGCATCATAGGATAATTTTGTTTTCAAGTTTCTGAGGAACCTCCATGCTGTTTTCCAGAGTGGTTGCACCAGCTTGCATCCCCACCAACAGTGTAGGAGGATTCCCCCTTTCTCCGAATCCTTGCCAGCATCTGTCATTGCCTGACTTGTTAAATTTTAGCCATTCTGACTGGTGTGAGGTGGTATCTCATTGTGGTTTTGATTAGTATTTCCCTGATGCCAAGTGATGTGGAGCACTTTTTTTTTTTTTACTTTATTTAAGCTTTATTTAAACATATGATGTAACCCCACCACCCTCACCCAACCCCTCTTCCCCCCACCCCCCTCAGTTTGTTTTATGACATTAAGAGTCTCTTTTGGTTTTTCTCCCTCCCGATCCCATCTTCTTTCATTTTTACTTTTCCTACCACCTTAACTCCCACCCCCGTTGCATCTCCACTTCCTCATATCAGGGAGATCATGTGGTAGTTGTCGTTCTCTAGTTGACTTATTTCGCTAAGCATAATACGCTCTAGTTCCATCCATGTCGTCGCAAATGGTAAGATTTCATTTCTTTTGATGGCTGCATAGTATTCCATCGTATATATATACCACTTCTTTATCCATTCATCTGTTGATGAACATCTAGGTTCTTTCCATAACTTGGCTATTGTGGACATTGCTGCTATAAACATTCGGGTACACGTGCCCCTTTGGATCACTACGTTTGTATCTTTAGGATAGATACCCAGTAGTGCAATTGCTGGGTCATATGGTAGCTCTATTTTCAATTTTTTGAGGAGCCTCCATGCTGTTTTCCAGAGTGGTTGCACCAGCTTGCATTCCCACCAACAGTGTAGGAGGGTTCCCCTTTCTCCACATCCTCGCCAGCATCTGTCATTTCCTGACTTGTTCATTTTAGCCATTCTGACTGGTGTGAGGTGGTATCTCATTGTGGTTTTGATTTGTATTTCCCTGATGCCCAGTGATGTGGAGCACTTTTCCATGTGTATGTTGGCCATCTGGATGTCTTCTTTGCAGAAATGTCTGTTCATGTCCTCTGCCCATTTCTTGATTGGATTATTTGTTCTTTGGGTGTTCAGTTTGATAAGCTCTTTTCAGATTTTGGATACTAGCCCTTTATCTGATATGTCGTTTGCAAATATCTTCTCCCATTCTGTCAGTTGTCTTTGGGTTTTATTGACTGTTTCCTTTGCTGTGCAAAAGCATTTGATCTTGATGAAGTCCCAATAGTTCATTTTTGCCCTTCCTTCCCTTGCCTTTGGCGATATTCCTAAGAAGAATTTGGTGTAGCGGAGGTCAAAGAGGTTGCTGCCTGTGTTCTCAAGGATTTTGATGGATTCTTTTCTCACATTGAGGTCCTTCATCAATTTTGAGTCTATTTTCGTGTGTGGTGGAAGGAAGTAGTCCAGGTTCATTTTTCTGCATGGCTGTCCAATTTCCCAACACCATTTGTTGAAGAGACTGTCTTTTCCATTGGACATTCTTTCTGGATTTGTCAAAGATTAGTTGACCATAGAGTTGAAGGTCTATTTCTGGGCTCTCTATTCTGTTCCATTGATCCATGTGCCTGTTTTTGTGCCAGTATCATGCTGTCTTGATGATGACAGCTTTGTAATAGGGCTTGAAGTCTGGAATTGTGATGCCACCAACTTTGGCTTTCTTTTTCAATATTCCTCTGGCTATTCGAGGTCTTTTCTGGTTCCATATACATGTTAGGATTATTTGTTCCATTTCTTTGAAAAAAATGGATGGGACTTTCATAGGGATTACATTAAATGTGTAGATTGCTCTAGGTAGCACAGACATTTTCACAATATTTCTTCTTCCAAACCATGAGCATGGAACATTTTTCCATTTCTTTGTGTCTTCCTCGATTTCTTTCATGAGTACCTTATAGTTTTCTGAGTATAGATTCTTTGCCTCCTTGGTTAGGTTTATTCATAGGTACCTTATGATTTTGGGTGCAATTGTAAATGGGATTGACTCCTTAATTTCTCTTTCTTCTGTCTTGTTATTGGTGTAAAGAAATGCAACTGATTTCTGTACATTGATTTTATATCCTGACACTTTACTGAATTCCTATATGAGTTCTAGCACATTTGGAGAGGAGTCTTTTGGGTTTTCCACATATAGTATCATATCATCTGCAAAGAGTGATAGTTTGACTTCTTCTTTGCTGATTTGGATGCCTTTAATTTCTTTTTGTTGTCTGATTACTGAAGCTAGGACTTCTAGTACTATGTTGAATAGCAGTAGTGATAATGGACATCTTTGCCATGTTCCTGACCTTAGGAGAAAAGCTCTCAGTTTTTCTCCATTGAGAATGATATTTGCAGTGGGTTTTTCATAGATGGCTTTGATAATATTGAGGTATGTGCCCTATATCCCTACACGCTGAAGAGTTTTGATCAAGAAAGGATGCTGTACTTTGTCAAATGCTTTTTCACCATCTTTTGAGAGTATCATATGGTTCTCATTCTTTCTTTTATTAATGTATTGTATTACATTGATTGATTTGTAGATGTTGAACCAACCTTGAAACCCTAGAATAAATACCACTTGGTCGTGGTGAATAATCCTTTTAAAGTACTGTTGGATCCCACTGGCTAGATTTTGGTAAGAATTTTCTCATCTGTGTTCATCAAGGATATTGGTCTGTAATTCTCTTTTTTGATGGGATCCTTGTCTGGTTTTGGGATCAAGGTGATGTTGGCCTCATAAAATGAGCTTGGAAGTTTTCCTTCCATTTCTATTTTTTGGAACAATTTCAGGAGAATAGGAAATAATTCTTCTTTAAATGTTTGGTAGAATTCCCCTGGGAAGCCGTCTGGCCCTGGACTCTTGCTTGTTGGGAGATTTTTGATGACTGCTTCAATCTCCTGACTGGTTATGGGTCTGTTCAGGTTTTCTATTTCTTCCTGGTCCAGTTGTGGTAGTTTACAGGTCTCTAGGAAGGCATCCATTTCTTCGAGATTGTCAAATTTGTTGGTGTAGTGTTGCTCATAATATGTTCTTATAATTGTTTGTATTTCTTTGGTGTTGGTTGTGATATCTCCTCTTACATTCATGATTTTATTTATTTGGGTCCTTTCTCTTTTGTTTTTGATAAGTCTGGCCAGGAGTTTATCAATCCTATTAATTCTTTCAAAGAACCAGCTCCTAGTTTTGTTGATTTGTTCAATTGTTTTTTTTTTTTTTTTTTTTTTTTTGTTTTTTTGGTTTTTTTGGTTTCTATTTCACTGATTTCTGCTCTGATCTTCATTATTTCTCTTCTCCTGCTGGTTTTAGGCTTTCTTTGCTGTTCTTTCTCCAGCTCCTTTAGGTGTAGGGTTAGGTTGTGTATTTGAGACCTTTTTTGTTTCTTGAGAAGGGCTTGTATGGCTGTATATCTTCCACTCAGGACTGCCTTTTCTGTGTCCCACAGATTTTGAACAGCTATGTTTTCATTATCATTTCTTTCCATGAGTGTTTTCAATTCTTTAATTTCCTGATTGACCCATTCATTCTTTAGAGGGATGCCGTTTAGCCTCCATGTATTTGGGTTCTTTCCAAATCTCCTCTTGTGATTGAGTTCTAGCTTCAGAACATTGTGGTCTGAAAATATGCAAGGAATGATCCGAATCTTTTGATACAGGTTGAGACCTAATTTATGACCCAGGATGTGATCTGTTCTGGAGAATGTTCCATGTGCACTAGAGAAGAGTGTATATTCTGTTGCTTTGGGATGGAATGTTCTGAATAGTTCTGTGATGTCCATCTGGTCCAGTGTGTCATTTAAGGCCTTTATTTCCTTGTTGAGCTCTTGCTTGGATGATCTGTCCATTTCAGTGAGGGGAGTGTTAAAGTCCCCTACTCTTACTGTATTATTGTCAATGTGTTTCTTTGATTTTGTTATTAATTGGTTTATATGGTTGGCTGCTCCCGTGTTAGGGGCATAGATATTTATAGATATTTAAAATTGTTAGATCTTCTTGTTGGACAGACCCTTTGAGTATGATATAGTGTCCTTCCTCATCTCTTATTATAGTCTTTGGCTTAAAATCTAATTGATCTGATATAAAGATTGCCACCCCAGCTTTCTTTTGATGTCCATTAGCATGGTAAGTTGTTTTTCACCTGCTCCCTTTCAATCTGGAGGTGTCTTTGGGTCTAAAATGAGTTTCTTGTAGGCAGCATATTGATGGGTTTTGTTTTTTAATCCATTCTGATACCCTGTGTCTTTTGATTGGGGCATTTAGCCCATTTACATTCAGGGTAACTATTGAGAGATATGAATTTAGTGCCATTGTATTGCCTGTAAGGTGACTGTTACTGTATATTGTCTCTGTTCCTTTCTGACCTACTACTTTCAGGGTGTCTCTTTGCTTAGAGGACCCCTTTCAATATTTCCTATAGAGCTGGTTTGGTGTTTGCAAATTCTTTCCGTTTTTGTTTGTCCTGGAAGCTTTTTATCTCTCCTTCTATTTTCAATGATAGCGCAGCTGGATATGGTATTCTTGGCTGCATGTTTTTCTTGTTTAGTGCTCTGAATATATCATGCCAGTTCTTTCTTGCCTGCCAGGTCTCTGTGGATATGTCTGCTGCCAATCTAATATTTTTACCATTGTATGTTACAGACTTCTTGTCCTGAACTACTTTCAGGATTTTCTCTTTGTCACTAAGACTTGTAAATTTTACTATTAGATGACGGGATGTGGACCTATTCTTGATTTTGAGGGGGATTCTCTGCACCTCCTGGATTTTGATGCTTGTTCCCTTTGCCATATTAGGGAAATTCTCTACAATAATCCTCTCCAGTATATCTTCTGCTCCTATTTCTCTTTCTTCTTCTTCTGGAATCCCAGTTATTCTAATGTTGTTTCATCTTATGATATCATTTAACTCTCGAATTCTCCCCTCGTTGTCCAGTAGTTGTTTGTCTCTGTTTTCCTCAGCTTCTTTATTCTCTGTCATTTGGTCTTCTATTATCACTAAATCTTTCTTCTGCATCATTTATTCTAGCAATAAGAGCCTCCGTTTTTTATCACACCTCATTAATAGCTTTTTTGATTTCAACTTGGTTGGATTTTAGTTCTTTTATTTCTCCAGAAAGGGCTTTTATTTCTCCAGACAGGGATTCTCTAATATCTCCCATGCCTTTTTTGAGCCTGGCTAGGACCTTGAGAATCATCATTCTGAACTCTAGATCTGACATATTACCAATGTCCATATTTATTAGGTCCCTGGCCTTCAGTACTGCCTCTTGTTCTTTATTTTGTGATGAGTTTTTCCACCTTGTCCTGTTATCCAGATAAAAATATATGAAGGGGTGAGTAAAATACTAAAAGGGTGGCAAAGACCCCACGATAATGTTCTTAAACCAATTAGAAGAGACCCCAAATATTGGGGGGACGAAATGGGGTAAAAAGAAGTTCAGGGAAAAAAATTAAAAAATAAAGAATAAGTAAATAAAAAATATAAAAAAGAAAATATATCTACTAGACTGCTGAATTGAACAGGGTCACCCACTTAATTTTGGGAGTATTTTGGTCTCTTAGAAGAAACTACCTCCCAGAATTTTAAAGAATGAAAAATATATATAAGGATAAAAACAATTAAGGGATGGGATATGACTATAAAGATGTAGAAACTTTTTAATAAAATTCTAATTAAAGAGTTGATAAGATAAGTTGGTTGGGAATATAAAGAAAAAGAAAGTGGTCAGAATTTGCTCAGGCTGGATACTAGAACATAGCCCTTTGCTAGATTTAGGTTATATTTTGATCTATTAGAAGAAGGTGTATCCCACATTTTTTTAGAAGAAAAAACCCTATGTGTATACAAAAAATAAAGTTAGATACAATGAAGGATAAATATGCCTATAATAATGAAGGTTCAAGAAAGAGTTTTTTCTATGAAAGGTATTGTTAAGATAAACTAATTAAGAAACATTAAAAGAGGAAAGAGTAAAAGTTAAAGAATTTTAGCATAAGATAAAAATGAAATTAAATTACAAACTTAATTAACTTTGCAAGACTAAAGAATCATGGGGAGAAAGCCATGAATTCCATGCTTTGCTTTCTCCTGCTCTGGAATTCCGCTGTTCTCCTTGGTAAGTGAACTTGGTCTTGGCTGGATTTCTTGCTGATCTTCTGGGGGAGGGGCCTGTTGTAGTGATTCTCAAGTGTCTTTGCCCAAGGCGGAATTGTACCACCCTTACCAGGGGCTGGGCTAAGATATCTGCTCGGGTTCACTTTTGGGAGCTTTTGTTCTCGCTTTCCATAGAATTCTGGAGAACGGGAATGAAAATGGCAGCCTCCCAATCTCTAGCCCAGAGGAGCCAAGAGCTCAGGGCCCCACTCCTCAGTGTGCCCTCAGAGAAAAGCGCTTCTCTCCCATCTCCCTGGCCTCTGGCTGCACTCTGAGCTCACCTAGCATGTGAGCAAGTGTCTCTGTCTCTGGCATACATCCCCGCCTCAAGTCTCCAAACCCGCAGATCCCTGTGCTCTTCTGAGGGGGGAGGTCTCTCCGGATCATGTGGGGCCCCTGCTCACAGAGCAGTGTCCTGACTATGCCATGGATCACAATTTACAGTGACCCTGGGTTGAGAGCTCACTTTTCAGCTGTCTCTGTAGTCGGCTTCCCCGCTTTAATGCCTGTGAGCTCTGCAACATTCAGGCACCCCTCATCTCTCTGTAACCCCATGGGACCGAGACTATGCTGTCCTGGGAGGGCTTCACACCGGCTTAGCCTCTGGAGTGATGTCCCTCAGTGGAGCAGACTTTTAAAAGTTCTGATTTTGTGCTCCCATTGCTCTGCCACTTGCTTGGAGCTGGGCCTTCCCCCCATGGTCTATATTCCCATCTCTTTAAATTCACTTTTCTGCTGGTCTTGCCTTTCAGAAAGCAGTTGATTTTCTGTTTCTAGAATTGTTGCTCTTCTTGTCGATCTCCTGTTGGATTTGTAGGTGTTCAGAATGGTTTGATAAACTATGTAGCTGATCTCCTGCTACCTGATGTCTTCTCAGCCTGCTGCTTCTCTGCCATCTTGACTCTCCCCCCTTATGTGAGTATTTAATACTATAACTGCTTAGCTGTATGACACAAATGTTGATATAGTTTATTTTTATTTTATTCACTCCCAAACACTTTCTAATTCCTTTAAGACTGCTTTTTATCCATGAGTCATTTAAAAATGTGTTTTAAAATATTCAAATATGTGTATATTTTCTAAGTATTTGCTTCCTCTAGCCTGCCTCTCTTGCTTTCAAAGCCAAATGTTACAAGGATCCATGTTCCCCATGCCAGTTTCCTGGTGTGATAGTCTGTTTTTCTCCCCTCTTCATGCTCAAGGCTCCTTCCCCCTCCACACATTGTTGTGGTTGGTTTTACTCTGCACTATGTTTCTGCCTTTTGTTTAGTTGTGGAGTTTGTTCTGCCAGTCTTTGGGTCATTTTCTGGATTAATTATCCTGGTGTGAGTATTATCTATTTGTATTTGTGGGAGGAGGTGATATTAGAGTCCTCTTACTTCTCATTTTCTCAGCCTCCTTTCTTGATTAAAAGCTGTCTCTTAAAAATAGCCAAGTCACTGGTTAACTATGATAAAGGGACAAAATTTATACAATATGCATAGACACGGATGCAAATGTTAACAGAGATTAATATCAGAAACTAAACAAATTAAATGAACCCCATAAAATTCTTTTACTGTGTCATCAGTTCAGCTACCCATACAAAAATGACCATAGCTTTGGCCATAGATATTAATAAATTTATTTATTTTTTACTTATTTATTTATTAAAGAGTTTATTTATTTATTTGAGAGAGATCGCAAGTAGGCAGACAGTGAGAGGAGGAAGCAGGCTCCCCGCTGAGCAGAGAGCCTGATTCAGGGTTCGATCCCAGGACCCTGGGATCGTGACCTCAGCCGAAAGCAGAGGCTTTAACCCACTGAGCCACCCAGGCATCCTGATATTAATAAATTTAAAAGCTAGAAATTTTACAGACAATATTTTCTTGCCTCAAAGCAATTAGGTAAAAATTATTCACAACATTAAAAGATAAATAATGGATATAATGACCTGAGAATTAAACATACATTTCTTAAACAATTCCTAAAAAGGAGGGATAATTAAAATGAAGATTACAAAAATTATATAAAATAATATCATTTAAATTTGTGAACACAAATAGGATATAGCCAAAACAATTCAGAAGAAAATAAGTGCCCTTAAAAGAAAGTTAAAGAAATGTTAACTTATCCAAAAGCTTACCTTTTCAAAGAAAGAAAAAACAATAAGAAAAACAGTTTTTAATTAAATTAGGACATAAAGAAAATGCAGAAATATACAAAATAAATAAGGAAAAGAAAACCCAGTTACTTAAATCTAGTTATTCATTCAGTCTATCTGGTATTTACATGAACTAATTTCTTGAGAATCTATTATTTAGGACTGTAAAATTAGGAAAAAAGCAAAAGAAAAAATTGAAAGAGGGTGGAAAGAAAGAAGTAGAGAAGGAAGGAAGAAATTGTTGATAATTGTTGAACTTACTAACATAAAATTGATGAAGGTAGAAATATTTGTGGGTTTTGTTTGCTGTGGTGTTTCTAGGCTGAAATAACATATTTGTTAAATGAATAAACAGTATAATTCACTATACATGACGAAAGTTCTGAAGGCTGTGCTGTAGAAGCTGATATCAATATCCATTTCTTTCTCCTTGAAAAGCGTTGACTACCCTTAACCAGGTCCTCTAAGTGCAATATCAGAGTGAGGTCTTCTGCCTGCTTCCATCTAATGCTGTCATCTTCCATGCTTGATAAGCAGTTACCTGGGTCTCGAGAATTAGAATTTCTAAGGTTGGTACCCAAGCATTCAAAACAGAAAAAATTGCCAGAGTGATTTTTATCAGCACTAAATATTTTTTAAAGATTTTATTAATTTATTGATTTGAGAGAGACAGAGAGAGATAGAGAGAGCTCGAGTCAGGTTGGAGAGGGAAGAGCAGAGGGAGAGGGACCGGCAGACTCTGTGCTGAGTACAGAGCCTGACATGGGGCTTGAGCTCATGACCCCAAGATCATGACCTAAGCTGAAATCAAGAGTCAGACCCTAACTAACAGCGCTACTCAGGTGCCCCTATGAACATTAAAGCTTGAGAATCATTGCCATGTTGAAATAGTTCTTGAAATAGTCATGAAGTACTTCTGCTTCCTTGCCTTCCAGATATATAGTAAAATTGCACTTCTTGGCCTCAAATGTTTAGGTTAGACCATGTGACCAATTTAGCTAATGTAGTGGTTGACATCCAAGGGCAATTTGGTGCATACTCTCTATCCCAATCCTGGGTACATTTGGCAATGTCTGAAGACATTTTTGGCTGGCATACTGGGGTTCAGGGAGGGGGTACTGGCACTAATGGGTAGAAGCCAGGGATACTGCTAAGCATCCTAAAATGCACAATGAAAAATTATCTGGCTGAAATGTCAACAGTGCCCAGGTTGAGTAATCCTGGCCAGTGACTTGTGAGCTGAAGTGATATGTGTCCATTTAGGACCATGTATGAAATTGTTGGTGAGGAAACTTGCAGGCCAATGTTCCATACAGTGTCACTTAAATGACTGCAATCTCTTTGTAAGTATAATATCAGAGAATAGAAATTTCTACATATTCTGGGCCAAACATAGAGGCATAGCAGTGATGTGAAATTTTTATGGTGACTGGGCTCTGTAAGCAAATCCTTTATCTTGAGTTTTTATGATCTTTAGATGGACTCCTTGTTTGATCTCTAGTATCTGTATTAAAGTAAAATATGGATGTTTTCTTCATTTAAAATTTTTCTTTATTATCTTTGTGTGGTGTGGCCCACTACTTATGTAATGTGTTTTAGAATTATTCTTTGACCAAATTAGATTTGACATTAATTTGCTGAGAAAAGGGAAGTTTCCAGGTTTAGAGCCTTAGAGAAGGAGCATATAGTTCTGAGGTAAACTTGCAGGAGGATAATTTGGTCCATCTGCCTTGGTGACTTATTAGTGATAAAGTACACTTGTCACTGTGTTTGTGGCCCCTTGATGGTCTCAGGTATAACTTAATTTTGCCCCCTAGAGACTTTTTTTTTTTAAATTTAAGATTTTATTTATTTATTTGTCAGGGAGAGAGAACAAGCATGCATAAGAAGGGGGAGCTGCAGGCAGAGGCAGAGGGAGAAGCAGGCTTCCTGCTGAGCAAGGAGCCTGGTGGAGGACTTGATCCCAGGACTGTGGGATTATGACCTGAGCCGAAGGCAGATGCTCAACCAACTGAGCCACCCAGGCATCCCCCACTTGGTGATTCTGAAAGCAAAACGTCACGTCCGTATTTCATAAGTTGATTGATACTGAAAAACACATATATTAGTTTAGTTAATTATCAGTGTTAGAGCATGACTGTTTTAACTCCTTGTGATTAATGTGGTATCATTGAACTCATTATGGAATGTCTTGACAGAAATTTGATACTATAAATCTTACAAAAATAAAAGATGTGCTATTTTAAAATTTAAGCTACCTCTTTCTATTTATTACCTCTTAAGTCTAACTATTACAGAGTATGGAACCAATTTTACAATACAATAAATAAACAAAATTAAAGTTTAAAATCTAGAATATTATTTTATAATCATATTTAATACAGTGGTTTTGTTTTATATTTTAAAAGAAGTTTGAACTCCAATTATGATTTCAGTTTAATTCCAGCAGGAAAATTAAAAAAAAAAGGAATGTGGAACTGATTTATTTCTTCTTATGTGGGGAAAAAAAAAAACCTGATGTGAAAAGGCAGATGGTTTGAGGAATACAGAGTAAGAGGTCAGAAAGAAGTAACTTGCAAAAAAGAGAAAAAAGTTCTGCAAGTTCTTAGTTTTCACACATATAAATATATATAAAATGAAACAACAGTGATAAAACAGACTTTTTAAAAGAGGAAATTATAGAAATTCAATGAACATATTAGATACCATTAAATTTGTAAAACAACTTTTTTTGTGTGTTTGGTTACATAAGAAGTCATCAGGTTTCTGTGACATTAGTAGGCAGCTTGATTCTTTTCCTTTTGAACTCTGTATCTTTATTATAATTGCATTAATTCCAATTTTAAATAAACTGACAAATGTAAAATGTATTAGAGGAATATTCATGATATAGCCTCCCCCTGCCCCAAATATTTACATGACATTTCTATGTTCTTCTATTAAAACCTGCATTCTCCCAGAAATAGAAATTTGCTATGAATTAAGATTTTTATGTCACACAATGGAAACTCCCACTGGATATTCAAGATCAGCAGAGAGGATGCTTACGTTTCAAATTTTACTTTATTTTTATGCCCATGTGAAATTGCAAAGGCATTTAGGGGATTTCAAAGACAGAAGTAAGGAAAGTAAAATAATGGTAACTTCTATAGAGCTGTGAATAAAAAGAACTCTGCATTATGTGAGAGAAAAATCACTAGAGATTTTAATTTTAAAAGATAACTTTTAGAGTTGGAGAAATTAAAGATCCGAGAATGAAAGGATAGCTTTCCCTTTTCATTATGTAAAATGTGTTGAGAAATGAATCAGAAAGAAAAGCAAGGTTATCATAAACTTCAGAAATAAGAAAGGTGAAATTAAACTGCAGGCAAACACTGCAACTGAATAATAAGACTAAGAAGGCAGGCATCTACCTCAAAGTCAATGCTGCTTCTCTACCCAAAACTGCTGAAATTTGAGACTTAGAAGCAGGATATCACCCAGGAAAGCTGGTCCAGTATGAGAATCAAGCAGTTTAAATGTAATTTATTTAAACTGGATTGAAAATTATCTGAAGCAATAATTATGTGTCAGAAGTGTTATGATCTGCTTCACAAAGAAACAAAAGGTGTGATAAAAGAAAGTAAATTATGCCCACTTTCTAATCTGCTGTCAATTTATGAGATGATCATACATAGTCAGCATGGTCAGTGAGAGTGCTGAGGCTCTGGAACACAACTTCATTCTTTTATGGGAAGAAGATCGAACCATACGTGGCCCCTAGCTGCCTCAATGATGTACCTAGCTGATAATAAATCCTTTGTGGAAGGGCCGTGAATATTCATTTTTTCCCTCTTCCTCATCTGACTCCCTGCTCAGTACTGCCTGTTTGTTTTGTTTTTTGTTTTGTGTGTTTTTTTTTGTTTGTTTCACAGAGTAAAATATTTTCAGAGTAAATAATTGTTTAGTATCTGTTTAATAAATGTGAATAAAGTTGGGAGAATCCTGGAGAAAAATCTAGTCTGATCTTGTTTTGCTGATGAGGAACATGAATGGTTTATTGTTGAGTAAATTTCCCACCATCACATTGGTAATCTAGAAGCCTTAGCAGACAATGTATTTCATTTCTAAAAAGAAACCATGTGGTAGATTTGGTTGACATAAATTGGAGAGCTTTCACTGTCATGTGGTATATGTATTAAGTATTCTCCTGCATACAGGACCTTTAATAGCCAGATAAAGTAGGTTGTTGACACAAAAGCAAAGAGCCTTCCCCTATTTTAGCATTCACTAGCAGTATTACTTGAAATATCTTTTACCATATGGAAATATCATTGAATGAATAGTGAGAAACATGAATAAAAGATGTATTTTGCTAAAAATTAATTTTATTGGAAATCAATGTAGGATGTGAAAACTTTATTAGAGCTTATATTGTCTTCTTCAACTTGCCTAGACCTAGATTTGACATCCATACATATTAATTTATATTTTTTAATTATCAGAACTTAATGAAATTCTTCTGAAATAATATTAGAACTTCTCGTTTTGAAGTATGGCATTTTCAGCCTTTTTTTTTAATCTCCCTTTATTAAACAAGTGAACTAATCCTTCAAATCATTCTTTCTGTCTATGGGTATATATAGTCTTTGCTAATAAAAGTTATTTTTTCTCTATACAGCGTGCCCAAATTTATGTATATAATCCATATTAAATATGAGGTGACTATGAATGAACATGAAAAGGGAGCTATCATTTATACCAAGTAAGCATGTATATGTTTACATGTGTGTATACTACATTCTGTTCTCTGTCCTGAGGGATTTATATGCATAATTCAGTTTACTCTTTATGACACCCTTTTTGTATGTGTGTTTACCTCCATTTTATAGATGAAGAAACTGGGGCTGAAATAAGTTAAATAAGTTACTTAAGATCACATGTCAAGGGAGTAGCAGAGCCTTTGTTAAAAGTCTTTTTGCAGTGGTGCCTGGGTGGCTCAGTGAGTTAAAGCCTCTGTCTTCAGCTCAGGTCATGATCCCAGGGTCCTGGGATCGCGGGCTCTCTGCTCAGAAGGGAACCTGCTTCCTCTTTTCTTTCTGCCTCTCTCTCTGCCTACTTGTGATCTCTGTCTGTCAAATAAATAGATAAAATCTTTAAAAAAAGAAAGTCTTTCTGTTTTCTGAGTCCATGTTCTTTTTAGTTGGCCAAAAATATGTAGATATCAACAGAAAAGAAACACATGAGAAAATAAAATTATGAGTACTCTGAAAGGCATGTCCTGATAAGCAAAAAGTAGTTCCCTTAAAACATCTGACTTTCAACTTCATATGGTCCACAAGAGTTTTTTCGTCTTCCTATTTATTTGCCTTTCTCTCCAGTGATCTGAATTATCTTTTTCCTGTCACCATGGGCTCATTAGAGCAGCTGACATAGACAAGACAAGAGAATAACAGGATCTAAGGGCAATTAGGTCCTCATCCATGAAAGACAAGTTCGGAGAGAAATAGATCTGATAAAAATGAATATCACACATTATGGGGAAAACTAAGCAGCTGTCACTATGGTAAAGAGGATGGCTGGGTGGAGGTGAGGGTAGTAAGCAACTTCTATTTATATATGCATATTCAGACATATCAAAATTACATTTCTGATTTTATTGGAAGGGCCATTGCAAAAAATGAGATTAGTTGTGCTCTATCAATTTTGTTGCCAGAGGAGATTAGATGGTATAACAAATAGAAAGATAAAGCCCCTTCAAGGTCTTTAGCCCCTTGTCAGTTACATGCTGATTTTTAATATGTTCTCTTAGAAGTGAATTATCATGTTTCAAAAAGGAGAGAAATTGAATGACATCCTGTTAAGAGTAAAAACAGAAGGACCCTTTCAGTGAATTTGAAATGTGAAGGATTAAGTTGAACAGAAGATAAGAGACCATAGAGGAAGGTGTGCTATACTACACAAGAGCATCATTGAACAATCTTGTAAAAGTAGATAGGGAGGAGTGTGGCATAATAGGTGAGGGGTCTCTGTGTCACACTGCCAGTCACAGTCTGCCTGTTGCCTGTTAGGAGACCTTGGAAATGTTGCTTAACATTTCTGGCTGCAGTGTCCTTATTTAAAATGGGGTGAATTATGATAATAAATGAGCTAATTTATATTGAATCTTAGGACTTAACAAATATTGCCAGGCATATAATAAATGCTCAATAAATATTAGCCATTTTTTAAGATGAGGAAGAAATAGTCCAGGAGAAAATAGGACTTACCTTTTCCTGAGAAATTAACAGGCAAGGAAAAGTCTCTCACTAGAGCTGCTGAGTTTGCATGGTCCTGGTTTTCTTTGTTGTTACTGTTTTTTCCTCGCTCCTTCTACCTTCCCCCTTAGACTCTATTCTTAATGGAGCTGTCTTGAAAGGTAGATCCTGTCACTTCTCTGCTCAGAGTCTTCCATCGTAACTCAGGGTAAAACTCAAAGACCATAATCAGTTGGCCCTGTGCAACCCCCGACGTCTTCTCATACTTCTTCCCCCTCATTCCCTTCCTTCAGCCACACTAGCTTTGTTGCTGTTTCTGCAACCTGCAGTACCATTTCTGCAGATATTCACATGACTTACTCTCTTCCATCCTTCAGTTTTTATCTCAGTACCACCTTATCAAAACTCCCTCTCTGACCAGTGTGTATAAATACCAAGTCTCTCATCCCCCAACCTTTACCCCGTTATCCAGCATTCTATTTCTCCATAACACCTGTCACCATAAGTCATAGCTTATATTCACTCATCTATTTGTGTGTTGACTGTGCCAGCTAGAGTGTAAATTCTTTGTTAGCAAGGCCTGTGTTTTATTCACTATCCTATTCGCAATAATTAGAAGAGTGCTTGGCTGATAATAGGCTAGATGAGTATTTTCAATGAACGGTTGAGACCTACTTGTTCCTACTCCTAGAAGATATAATGAAGTCAATTACTTCCTTCTGACTTATTTTCTCTTGATGAGATGGAGTTAATTGTATTAGAAGGGGAATAATGTCTACCCATGTGCAGTGCTTAATATTTACATGCTTTTAAATTATTGTTCCAATAAAGGTTTCTGACAATAAAGGACTGATAGTATTTACTAAAATTTTGAAATTGCTTGTATTCTGTGACAGTATCTTCAAATCTTGGCAACTTATATAGAAAACCCTGGGAGTCATACAGAAAAGATTTTCACTGCAGTATTGTCATGCGATGACCAAAGAAATGATAGAATTCCCATATATAAAATACTATGCAGCCATTTAAAGTGAATATGGCATGAATATATATAGACATAACACAAGCTGAAATAATAGAAATGCCTTTCTCTTTGTATATGTGTATGACTTTGGTCTTATTGTTTGCTTGCCGAATCCAAATATATGTCTCCTCTCCTCTCTCATTTTCCTCCATTTTATTTATTTATTTATTTATTTATTTATTTATACCCTTTTTAAAGCTCTGCACTAAGCCTGGAGCCCCAGGTGGCTCTATCCCACCACCACCAGATCACAACCTGAACTGAAACCAAGGATCACAACCTGAGCCAAAGGCAGATATTCAACGACTGAGCCACCTAGGTGCCCTTAAATTTTAGCATATTTACTCACAGCTGAATTTCAGTTGTTTTAGTTAGCAATTTAGTTATGTAATAAACTGCAGTGGCCATAATCAAACACATCTGTAATTAAAATTCTTTGTAAAAATAATATTTTTTATTTTCTCAAGTATCCAGAAATGTTTTTTTCTCTTTGTCAACTTGCCAAATTAACTGCATCTGTCCAATTAGATACCAAAATGGGCTTCTACATATGTTATTTTTTACTCTTATTACTCCTATTCATTTATTATCATCATATTATTAATATAATTATAATATTCTCAGCATCCTAAGTCCTTTTTGTTGGTTACTTTTCTTCTCTGTGAACTTGTAAATTAGCATTGGACATAAAGCCTGGTCTTCTTGGCTCCCTTGGAGATTTTGCATGTAAGCGAAGGAGTGATTTAGGTTTAAAAATTGTGCTTATAAAAAGCATTTGTGACACCGACATATAATTGTTTTCATGTTATGGTTTGATCTGTCATGGAAAGATTAGAAATCATCACTTGAAACACGAGTGCTTTACTTAAAACAGTGCCTACCTCTCTATCTCTCTTAATTGTTTGCCATCTTTTTCCCAGTGAGATCATACTCTTTGTCTTGCTTGGTCTTGCCTTGTTCAGATCTTTCTCCCTCCCTTTGTCATTCCCTCCCTTGTTTCCTTTCTTCCTCCCTTTCTTTCTCCTTTCATTCATTGTGATTGTTCTGTTTGGGCCTCATTTCATTCTAAAGGTTAAAGCTGATACACTCTTATTGAATAAACACAAAATAAAGCAACTCTTTAGGAACAGGTGGATTAAAATCTATTTGACTATCTTGTACAATCTTGTTAAATTCCTTGAAGGTACTGTGATTTTTTATTTTACTACTTTCAATTATAGCTATGTACATTTGGAAAATAGCATATACATAAGACAGGTTATTTGGTTTAGAGACAGTGCTTCATTTGAAGATTCCTTATAATAACTCTGCCCAAAACTCCCCTCTCCCACCCACCAACATAGAGTTTATGAGCCACAAATTGCAAACCAATAATCTAGGCCAGAGATCAGGACAGGGTATCCAGAGGGCCAAAAACAGCTTGTTTTTATACAGCCCACAAGATAAAAATCTATTTTTACATTTTTAAGTTACTGAAAAAAATCAGAAGAATCCTATTTTGTGATTTGAAAGTTACATTAAATTCAAGTGTCAGTGTTTATAAATCAAGTTTTATGGAAACAGAGCTATGGCCATTTGGTAATGTAGTGTCTATGGCTGCTGTCCCCCTCAACCACAAAGTTGACTAGTTGCAACACAGAAGGTCTGGTCCACAAGCCGAAATATTTACTATTTGACAATTGGAGAAAAAGTGTGCCAGTCCTGATTTAGACTTCATTGTAGGCATCAAAACACATAAGATCTGAATAATTGGGAGTTGATGTTTTCTATTGACTATAAAAAATTCACATATAGGAAGTCAGAGTAATTGCAGGATATTTTTTAGCCTTTTTAAAAAACTTATTAAGATATGGAAGATTCAAATTAAAGAAAGAAACAAAAGCACTTTTACATTTGTATAGGACATGAACTTTGGAAGTATTCACAATGGGTACATAAGGACGCGTAGCCAGACACCTCCATCTGGAAGCTACTGTTGGGTTCTCTTTTGAAGAAAGGGTCTTTGGTACATGCCTGAAAGGCTGAATGATATTCTAGAAAACTATGTCTAGGATCTCTTCCTTGATACTGAAAGCTTGGGTTCTCAGAGCACTCTATATATGTGGTGTTTTTTCTTTTTTTTTTCGTTTTCTTTCCCTTATTTTTCTATTTTCTTTCTCCAAGTTGTTGAATTTTTTTTTTTTTTAACATTTGTATCTGTAGATTCTTTACATTGCCAAACATAACATTTGGAAGTTTTCTCTTTATTCAGTTCTCACTGCCTTGTAGTTCTTTAATGTAAAGATACTGTTTGGGTGATGAAAGTGAATAGAAATCCATTCCCTGAAAGAACTTAAACTTTTGGCAGAGCTAGAAATGTGAAGGTAGAAGCCTGATGATTGGTAATAAATCAAAGTCTATTTTCCTCTTTTTTGTGATATAAGATGTTACTCTCAGATACATAGACCAATACAGATTATATATGTTAATCTGAATATATATCTGAATTGTGTGTGTATATATATATGTACATATATGTATATATATATATATATATATATATATAAAACATCAAGTACAATGGAAAGTAAGCTTGCCTAAATAGTCGTGGAAAAGAAAGAGATTATTTTTTATGGAAGCAACAATCAGCTAACAAGAAACTATTGAATACCCAGAGGGAATGAGTGAATGAACTATTTAGTTGGCCAAAATTGCTTCCAGCAAGCAGGCACAGTGACTGATTTTATGAGACTGTAAATTTTTGAAAACTGTTTGCAAAGCCAACAGTTCAGCCAGAAAGATTCAAATAAGCTGGATTTTGTTTAAGGGAAATTTTACTGAATGCAATCCAATATGGGAAGCTGAAATTAATATAGTAAAATAGTTTCATTTTCCCTGGACCCAATCATGAGACGGCTTTTCACAGAAAGAAAATGATAATGTTTATGTGACCCACTAGAGTAAAACTGAGGGCAGTTCACAGCTTAAGAGTGGGCTGCTCCCAACCAGATGCTGCTCTTGCTGCCTGCCCAGCTACCCTGGGAGAAGAGGGGATCAATATCTACTTGGCACACTGGTTAGGGAGCTTTGGGCTTGGGAAGTGACGTGAAATAGAATGTATCTCATTCTATATATGAAGGTTTCTCTGAACAATTCTGCTTATATTGAACCCACCTCTTTCTGAATCTCTATTAATAGATACAGTCTGTATCAGACAACTGAGCAGTAAACAATGATGGTCTTAGAATATTCCGTAGTTGTTTATCATGTGTATTTCTCATCCCCCAATTGATACTGAAATCTCTGGGAAAGCAGTGATTATGTTTTCTCATGTCCTCCAAAGTACATAACACATGCTGGGCAAAGAAAAGAGATTTACTTATTTCACTTATTTATACTCTGTGTGCTTCTGAACAAGATTTGAACTGGCTTATAAAAATAGACATAATAGGACCATTAAGAATACCGATTTATAAAAAACAAAACCAAGAACCATAATGAATATTGAAATGCATACGTCATAGGCCTAGGGCATTTCACCTCAGGATTTAACTCTGAGTTTTCTAGTAAAAGGGCTCAGGAGAGCAAGCATTGTCAGTATGTGCTGGCTATAACTCGTGGGCAGAATGGTCAGGAGGGCTCCTGGGGGCTCTGAATCTTGTGCAGTGGGCTGAGTCCAGTTGGGTACTCATGGGTTTTGCTTTAAGCAAGGGACCTGCCTCATTACTGCTTCTGTCTTTATGCAGTGAACATAAGGGCAGCTTTGTGGGTGGAGAAAAATCAATTTGCTAGTCGCTAGCACCTGACAACCTTTTGGGCATTTGAATTTCTGAGGGGAGGGGAAGCTTCAGGTCCAGCTAGCTCTCTGCTTCCAAGTCATTGATATTTCTGTCTCTCCATAGGCCAGAATGAAAAAGGGAAATGTAAATGATTAAATTATGTAGTCTATACCACACTAAAAATGAAAACATGAGCTTTTACCAGCTGTCCCTAATATTGAATGCAAGACTTTTTTTTTTATAAGTGAAAATACAATGCATACATTCTGAGGTGGTAACATGGTCTTATAGTCACAGTGTAGGTAGAATCAATTAAAATGCCCCTTTAACATAGATTCCCCAAAGAATATTGTATAGCATAATGGACAAGTACTTGAACTTGAGTTCTATTTAAGATACAGAATTGCTCTTCATGAGATTAAAGTCAACTTTTAAAATTATAGTCCTATAGGAAATTGCCATGAAGAAACTAAGCAAAGTAATCGAGGGAGGTAGCTTTCCAGACTGACTTCTTATATACTAGTACCTGGAGGATCTTAGAAATAGCACATCCTTGGGATGCCTGGGTGGCTCTGTTGGTTAAGTGTCTGCCTTTCGCTCAGGTCATGGTCCTGGGATCAAGTCCCACATCAGGATCCTTGCTCCTGAGCGTGCTCAGGAAGGAGCCTGCTTCTCCCTCTGCCTGCAGTTCCCCCTGCTTGTGCTCTCTGTCCCGCTCTCTCTGACAAATAAATAAATAAAATCTCAAGGAAAAAAGAAATAGCACATCCTTGAGATTACTCATTTCAAATGCTAACTGTGGTTTCCACAGGAATATAGGCTCTAGAATAACTCAGTGAGCTTCTGTTTTCTTTTAGCCTGATATTCTTGCTGAGATTCAATAGGAAGCAATTCAGAATTTCGGGTGCTGAGTGAGTCTCTAACGTGCAAATATTTATTTAGTATGTTAATTTAGATTAGGATCAAGAAACTTTTCTGTAAGAAGTCAGACAGAAGGGGCACCTGCATGGCTCAGTAAGCATCTGACTCCCTTCTTCTTCTCTTCCTCCTCTTCCCCCTCCTCCTCCTCCTTCTTCTTTTTCAAAAGATTTTGTTTATTTATTTGAGAGAGAGAGAGCAAGCACATGAGCAATGGGAAAAGCAGAGAGAGAAGGAGAGAGAATCTGAAGCAGACTCCACACTGAGCCTGGAGTTGGAAATGGGGCTCAGTATTACGACCATGAGATCACCTGAGCTGAAACCAAGAATCAGATGCTTAACCAACTGAGCCACCCAGGTGCCCCAAGTGTCCGACTCTTGATTTTGGCTCAGGTCATGATCTCTGGGTTGTGACATCAAGCCCTGCCTTGGACTCTGTGCTGAGCATGGAACCTGCTTGGGATTCTCTCTCCTCCTCCTCTGCTCCTTCCCTCTGGGCTCTCTCTCTCTCTTTAAGGAAAAAAGGAAAAAAGAAGCAAAAAAAAAAAAAAAAAAGATTCTCTCCCTCCCTCCCTATTTGCCCCTCCCTTCCCAGCCCCACCTCCCACCACTTGCACATGCATGCACATGCTCTGTCTTTTCTAAAATGAAGCCATATAGTAAATATGTTACACTTTGTGGACCATATACCCCTGTTGCAACTATTCAAATCTGCCATTTTAGCAGAAGGAAGGTGTCGTGAGACAACAGAGGACTCTGCTGTGCGTATATTATTTGTTTGGCTCTGATGGTAAACTTAGGAGATATATATGATGATATACCATTTTATATATGGAGAAACTGAGCATCAGAAAGGTCCAGAGCAATAAAGGAATTTAAACACTCCTATGGAACTCACTACAGCTGGATCTGATGTAAATCTGTTTTCTTTGGTGATTATCTTTCCACATTCACCATGAGATTAAGAATTGTACCCCTCATTCTAATAGCGGTGTGGCCAACAATAGTCTTCTCATAGAAAACACTGTGTTCTCTCAATAAAAAAATCTAATTACTTGACTTTTTAGTATAGATTACTTAAAATTTACCTAACATATTGAGATCATAAAGGTCTTTCTTGGTAGTAGCTCACTGGATTTCACTTATGAGTTTAAAGCCCTTTTATCAGCTTAATTCTGTTAAGTGTTTCTGCCTCTGCAGAGTGAGTTTTCTATTTCACATTCCCATCCCTCTGCCTGGTATGACTGCATGTACTCACTAATTAAAGAAATATGTTTACAGTGTAATGGCAGATCATCTGTGAACTTTCAACTTAAACAATCATCACACACCACCCTCTCTACTCCCCATCACCCCCAGACTGTCCTGGCCACGGCGGTCTCCAGAACACTCTCTGGCAGCTGTCTCCAAGATTGCTTCCAGATCAGCCCTGCTGACTACTTCCTTTATTTAGCAGACTTTTTCTCTTCTTCCACAGAGCCACAAACAAGTTTGGGCAGGAGTTTATGCATCTGTGTCCCACCACAGTAACTTCCTCATTGTGATGAATATGAGCCATAAAAATAATTGCCAAAAAGCAAAGCCTATCAATTCATGAGCAGAAGGAAAATAAAATGTTTTTCCAACACACCCAAAGGCTTCAACAAGAACTCAGCATGTAGCAGTAACAATAAAAGCAGACCTTCTGCCATGTTGGAAAAAGGGAAGAACAGACATCCCACATGCAATGCTCTTCAGATTCAGATCTCTAATGGAAACAGTGTCTTACCATAGCTATATGGATGAGGTCTTAGAAAGAAAATCCTCAACTACTTGATCTGTAAAATGAGATACTAGCTTATGATCTCTAAGGTTATTCTAATATTCCATTACTCAAAAATTAAAATTCATATCCTTAAATATTAGAAATACAGTTAATGGGGACACCAATGAAATTATTTTAATTAGTTATATTTTTATATAAATTAACATTATGCATGCATTTGATTTTGTTTTTTACCTTATTGAATTATATAACCTTAGAAATTGAAAAAATAATCTCCTGAAATTGAGTAAGAAATTGGAAGTAGTACTTTGTGATAGAACATTTCTAGCTTTGTAAAGTCTATGATCTAATTTGAGAGATTCAGCCATTTCTACTATCCTTAATTGAATTGAATTTGCTAGCATTGTCTACAGTTTGTTTTGTAGCAGTGCATAATTTGTTTTATTTTGTTCTTTTAGTATTATTATTAACTCATGGATTTAAGTATATTGGCTTTATTTCAATTTATTACAGTTGTTATCCTTATAAAATTACCCCATCTATGGCCAGTGCAAGCCTCTTTAAGTTGGTTCCAAATGTTTGATAATCACCTTGTTATCTGTTATGATAGGATATTTCAGGTTCATCTGGTATACACCTTGTTGTGAACTTAGAATTCATAATTCTGATTCTGAATATACTTAATCAGAATAACTTCAAGGAGCCCTAGTTACTTTTATTGGAAAATAGTATTTTCAAGACAATCTGAGCATTTTGCCACTGAATCTGTCATAATTTGTAGATCTTTTTAATGTACAGAACTAAGACCTATGTCTTTCAAAAAGTATCTTAAGAAAAAAATATCACGAAGGTGAGCTTCCAACAAAATTTAGATAAAAAGAGGTTTTTAAAAAAATTTTATTTTTGGGATGCCTGGGTGGCTCAGTTGGTTAAGCGGCTGCCTTCGGCTCAGGTCATGATCCCAGCGTCCTGGGATTGAGTCCCACATCGGGCTCCTTGCTCAGCAGGGAGGCTGCTTCTCCCTCTGCCTCTGCCTGCCTCTCTGTCTGCCTGTGCTCTCTCTCTCTCTCTCTCTAACTAATAAATAAATAAAATCTTAAAAAAAAATTATTTTTAAGAGTTTTTGTTCTGTTTTTGTTTTTTAATCTCTATCACCTTACATCTGTATTTACTTTCTCCTACCACAAAAGTGATAGGGTGCTGGGTGATAATTACAATGACACTGGGAATGGTAGAGTTAGAATATCACAAAATTATTCACTAACTTCATTATTCACTATACAACCACAAACATATATGGACACATAGAAACAACAGATTCAGGGTAGTAATACCAAGACTCCTGTAAGTATGATTTTTGGTTGGGTTTCTGAGATGAAAAATTTTTTAATTTTTTTTTGCAAGTGACTGAAGATTTATTTAGGAAAAAGGCAAGAGAATAAGGAAAACAAAACAGTGCCAGGGAAGGAACCATGGGAAGTCATGCCTTAGCCTGATTCTATGGAGTACTTTGGAGTATGAATTGTTCTATAGAGGTTGTCTCATTTAGATGAATCAATGACATATAGCCATAGTCATTGGCTATAGACCAACTCTAATGGGGATGGGTGCATAAATCCTGGGCATTTCTGGGCAAGGTGGCTCCTGTCAGCCGAAGGCAGTCCTCTGCAGAAAGCCAGAGGTGTGAACTATACTCAGACCAAATGGGAGATGAGTACATTGCCTACTAAATGAGATCTCAGGGGCATGCTAACAGTATCTGTAGAGTGTACCACTTGTACCTTTAAACTCTACTTCCTTCTCCCATTAAGTTTTCTCTGTTCGCTGAGAGCTTCTCAGTGTGTTAGTTAGCTCCAGTTTGGGGGAACTTCACAATAGGAAAGTTAGTATGATATGCACTGTCCACTTGTTGATTCACAACCTTGGGAGTTCCCTGGGTAAAAGTGGAAACTGGCCCCCATACACAGAGGACAAAGACTGCAGAAAGACATGACCACTCCAGATTGGTAGATGGCAGTTCTAATAAGCAAGAGAACTTACATATGAGACTTGTCTTGGGCAGCCACAAGACGATTAGGTCACTGCACCTGTCTGCCAGAATCTTAAGATTTTATATAAAGCCTTAATGGGGTGTAGTCATATATACAGTACACATAATCTCAAAAACACATTACTATCTCAAGGTAGTGTCCTTGAAATGGATCCTTTGTGAGAATAGTGGGCAAAACATACTTTCCAAGGATAGGTGAGGCGATAAGGAGCCTCCATTTGCCCAGGTCCAACTCAAGGGTCAACCAGCAGTCATGTCCCCTTGGTGACCTCCTCCAACATGGCTGCTACACTTATTTCCAAGGAAATTGTTGATGTTCTCATCTTTTCCCTCTACCACTTATTCTACATTCCCATCATTCTCATCCAGCACTTCTGATGGTGTAGGTGGCTTGCCTGGTAGGATAATCCAGACCCTCGTGCCTGAGCCTCTGCTTTTCATGCCCTTATCAACCTGTGGTTAGTATTCTTAGCCACTTGTAGTTAATACTGGGCCTTCAAATATGAAGAGATGCCCGGTAAATTAGCTGAGTGCCAAAAATATTCTCTGCACCCCACCCCTTTATTCAGTAGTAATGCAGTATCCTTCTGATGATCATTTAACCTTGCCAGTATGGAATTACTATTTGACAGGTGGTTTCTTGGATCAAGGAATTCAGTGTGGCCAGGCAGTAATTGAAACCACAGACTCACAGAATCAAGAACTGTGGAGATGTGAAGCCCCAAATCCTCAAATGGGTCCCTATGATAGATATTGAGCATAGTCATTCTATTTCTTCCACCTTGACTCATAGACTTAAGTGTTCTAATTGTTGCAGACATTGTGCCATATAATAGCCATTAATTTAAGATGACCTGCATCTCGAAAGATTATATTCTGTCCTCACAGGGTATTCTGTATAAGCTGGTACCTCAGATATGCTTCCAAAATTCATTCTACTGGCCTATCCGGCAAGTAGCTTCTGGACAGTGTAGTATGTGGTAGGCCATAGTGGAACTCATAGTTGTTGTGCACAGGTGCCCATCTTTGGTTAAAAAACTGGTCTTTTAGGCCAAAGACTTATTTAGTAGGATCCCATGTCAGTAGCTCAAGACACTGTGTGAGTCTTCAAGTAGCTGAGAAACTGTGGGAAGGAAAGTCAAAACCATACCTAAGGCACCTATCAATCTTGGCTAGAATGAATTTTGTATTTCTAAGGAGAAAGGGGTAGAATTTAATCAAGTTGCCATAAGTGGCTGAGATTAATTGTGATTTCTTTAAGGGATGATACCATATTAGGGGCTTCAGCCTTGGTTTTGGATCAGACTTGGTGAGACAAGTAAAACTGAGAAACTGAATTTTTCATTTTACCCAAATTTAATTAATTTAAATCTAGTACTTATTTATTATTAATTTTAAAATATAATATAGGATTCTGGAGTAGGTTCCAGTATGAGTGAAAGGAGCAAGGTAGATAAAGTTTTGTTTATATATATGCTACCGGGGCACCTGGGTGGCTCAGTGGGTTAGGCCTCTGCCTTCGGCTCAGGTCATGATCCCAGGGTCCTGGGATCAAGTCCCGCATCCGGCTCTCTGCTCAGCATGGAACCTGCTTCCCTTCCTCTCTCTCTGCCTGCCTCTCTGACTACTTGTGATCTCTGTAAAATAAATAAATAAAATCTTAAAAAAAAAATTGGAATACAATGTAAGACAAATGAACATAAATGTACATCCAGGTTATGCAACAACTATAAAGATAGAAACTATTCCAAATAGCTATAAATCACAGTAATTTGATTGTATACTTATGTTCTTAGTAATCACATCTTTGGTGGTTTCATTGTTACTGCTATTCTCAAACTATCTGTGTGTGATGTAAAATAAAGCAGCCTTGGTTAGACTTAGACTCAGGCTATTTGGCATGGAATATAGAAAGACATGCCTATACGATTGCTGAGGATAAGCCAAAACATGTATTCTGGAATTTGAATGAGCAGTATCAGTATGATTTTATGACAACTTTTGTCTTTATGTAATTCTATATATCTTATACATATTATAGTATGCTAATATATAATAGATAATGTATGATGATATAAATATATGATTACATATTAATATATAATATATATGTATAAATATATATGTGTGTGTGTGTGTGTGTATGTATGTATATGTGTCCTCACTGGAGAAATGGCTCTTTTAGGTGTGGGATTAGTAATAAGCAAGATATATCTAGACTCTTATGCTAGAAAGCAAGGATATGATTAAAGACTACCAGATTCTGTCAAAAGGGTACAAGAGCCAACTTGAATGGTTCCCACTCACCAAAATTGAGACAGTAAGGATAATAACTAGAAAGCTTGAAACACATTAAATATATCTAAATTCATGAGTGTACAGTGATACTTAAGGCATCTCTTTGATCATCATTGGAAATACTTGGTAAACAAGTTTTTTTTAAAGTTTTTATTTAAATTCCAGTTAGTTAATATTCAATGTAATATCAGTTTCAGTTATATGTGTACACACAAACACACACATGTATGTATGTACACACAAACACACACATGTATGTATGTATTTATTTATGCATGCCACCTCTTCTTTATCTTTTTTATTAGTGGATGGACCCTTGGGCTATTTCCATAACTTGGCTTTTGTAGCTAATGCTGCTATACACATCAGGGTGCATGGATCCCTTTGAATTAATATTTTTGTATTTGGGTAAATACCTAATAGTGCAATTGCTGGATCATAGGGTAGATTTTTATTTTTAACTTTTTGAGGGGCCTTCACATGTTTTCCAGAGTGGCTGAACCGGATTGCATTCCCACCAACAGTGTGAGAGGGTCCTCCTTTCTCCACATCCTTGCCAACACCTGTTGTTTCTTGTGTTGTTGATTTTAGCCATTCTGACAGGTGTGAGGGGGTATCCCATTGTAGCTTTCATTTGCATTTCCCTGATAATCAGTGATGTTGAGCATCTTTTTATATGTCTATTGGACATCTGGATGTATTCTTTGGGAAAATGTCTGTTCATATCTTCTTCCCACTTTTAATCAGATTATTCATTTTGGGGATGTTGAGTTTTGTAAGTTTTTTATATATTTTGGATACTAACCCTTTATCAGATATGTCATTTACAATTATTTTCTCCCACTCAGTAGGTTGCCTTTGAGTTTTGTTGATTGTGTCCTTTCCTCTTGCAGAAGCTTTTTATTTTGGTGTAGTCCCAGTAGTTTCTTTTTGCCTTTGTTTCCCTTGCCTCTTGCAACATATCTAGAAAGAAGTTGCTATGGTCAATAGTAAAGAAGTTATTGCTTGTGCTCTTCTCTAGAATTTTTATGGCTTCAGGTCTCCCATTTAGGTCCTTAATCCACTTTGAATTTATTTTTGTGTATGGTGTAAGGAAGTGGTCCAGTTTCATTCTTTTGCATGTTACTGTCCAGTTTTCCCAGGGCCATTTGTTGAAGAGTCTTTCTTTTTCCTGTTGGATATTCTTGCCTGCTTTTTCAAAAATTAATTGACCATATAGTTGCGGGTTCATTTCTTGTTTTTTTCTAATCTGTTCTATTGATCTATATTTCTGTCTCTGTGCTAGTACCATATTGTTTTGATTACCACAACTTTGTAATATAACTTAAAGTCTGGAATTTTGTTGTCTCCAGCTTTGCTTTTCATTTTCAAGGTTGCTTTGGCTATTCAGGGTCTTCTGTGGTTTCATACGAATTTAAGGATTACTTGTTCTAGCTCTGTAGAAAATGCCATTGGTATTTTGATAGGGATTGTGTTGAATGTATAGATTTCTTTGGGTAGTATAAACATTTTAACAATATTTATTCTTTCAATCCATGAACATGGAAGGTCTTTCCATTTTTTTTGTGTTATCTTCAGTTTCTTTCATCAGTATTTTGTAGTGTTCAGAGTACAGAGCTGCATCTCTTTGGTTTGGCTTATTCCTGGGTATCTTAATTGGTTTTGGTACAATTGTAAGTGGGATTGATTCTTAATTTCTCTTTCTGCAGCTTCACTATTGGTGTATAGAAATGCAACAGATTTCTGTAGGTTGATTATGTATTCTGCGACGTTACTGAGTTCTTTTATCCATTCTAGCAGTTTTTTTGTGGAGTCTTCTGGATTTTCTGTATATAGTGTCATGTAATCTGCAAATGGTTAAGTTTTATTTCTTCTTTGATGATTTGGATGCCTTTTCTTTCCTTTTGTTGTCTGATTGCTGAGGCTAGTACTTCCAACACTATGTTGAATTAAAGTGATGACAGTGGACATCCCTGTCTTGTTCCTGACCAGAGAGGAAAAGCTCTCAGGTTTTTTCCCACTTAGGATGATTGATCGTTGTGGTTTCTTTGTATATTGCCTTTATTATGCTGAGGTATGTTCCCTTTGGACCTACCTTGTTGAGGTTTTTAATAATTTTTTAAAATATTTTATTTATTTATTTGAGAGAGAGAGAGAGAGAGCTTGAGAGGGGAGGTCAGAGGGAGAAGAAGACTCCCCATGGAGCTGGGAGCCTGATGTGGGACTTGATCCCAGAACTCCAGGATCATGACCTGAGCCGAAGGCAGTAGCCCAACCAACTGAGCCACCCAGACACCCCGAGGTTTTTAATCATAAATGGGTGTTGTACTTTTGTGAAATGCTTTTTCTGTACCTATTGAAATGATCATATGGTTTTCATCCTTTCTTTTATTAATGTGATGTATTATGTTAATTGATTTGCAAATAATGAACCACCCTGCAACCCAGAAATAAATCCCATTTGATGGTGGTGAATAATTTTTTAATGTATTGTTGGATTCAGTTTGCTAGTATTTTTGCATCTATATTCATAAAAGATATATTTTACTTAGAGAATGGATAAATAAATACAAGAAGATAAGTATTTAACTTTTGCTAGTAAAACTATTACCTTGGTGTAGTTGATGAGAGAAAATTTCTCTTTCTAAAAATATTCCAGTGAACAAGTAGAGAATGATAAAGTTAACAAAGCATCCTTGTCCTACCTTAAAGAACTGATTGATCCAAACCATGTTCATCAATGGCTGGTAACTTTACAAAAAAAAAAAAAGAACCAGACAGTAAATCAGTAAGCATCTACTTATAATATCACCTATGAAGGAGTTTGTACCCCCTGCCTCCAGAAATGTAACCTGAAATATTCAAGCACTTAGGTCTGTTAAATTAGAGAAAAGAGGAGAGCCATGGGAACATGTTAAATGATACAAAAGGGGATGAAATCTGGAAAATGCATGGTGGGGAATTTAAAGGCTACATGTAAGTTATTGCAAGGAAATAATTTCAAGGGAAAAAAATGCAACATGAAATAGAGGTAGGAACCTATACATTAATATAAGTGACGTATTAACCAATCCAATGTATGGCCTGGTTTTGATCTTAATTCAAATACATACAATATTAAAAATCATAGCACAGTTTGGAAAATGTGAACATAGGCTATTTGATAGTAGGGAAATGTGTGTATGTGTGCGTATTTTGTGCATTTAGTAAAAATATTGTCTTTTTTGTATTTAATGACACATTCAAATGTGTGTATTTAGAGATATATACTGAAATATTTATTTGAAATTGTATGATGTCAAGAATTTGCTCAGAAATTATTTGGATAGAGAGGTAGGAGGTAGAGATGGTATAAGAATAGTTATGAGCTGATAATTGCAACCTGAGTGAGTGGTATATGTGGTTTGCTTTATTACTTCTTTTATATATGTTTGAAATTTTCCAGAATAACAAGTTACAAGGATAGAGCAGATATAATGATTTTAAAAATAAATGATCTTGGGGCACCTGGGTGGCTCAGTGGGTTAAAGCCTCTGCCTTCAGCTCAGGTCATGATCTCAGAGTCCTGGGATCAAGCCCCACATCGGGCTGTCTGCTCAGCAGGGAGCCTGCTTCCTCCTCTCTCTCTCTGCCTGCCTCTCTGCCTACTTGTGATCTCTGTCTGTCAAATAAATAAAATCCAAAAAAACCCCAAAAACCAAAAACCAAAAAACATTAAAAAAATAAAAATAAATGATCTTATTTTATCTTTCAGCTTCTGTTTTAAAATGCAATTAGTAAAATAAAGATGGATAGATAAATTGTAAAGATTTTTGTGTTTGCTTTTAGCTTTCCCTTCCATAACCTGTAGATCTCCCATTCATTTTTTTTTACACAGTTAATAAGGACTTGACCTTATTTTCTTCACTTTAAAGTGCTCTCTGTGTCATTACATGTCTTCAGGAAATCACAGTTAAGTAGTTTCACTTCACATATCATCTGACCTCCCAAGAGAAAAATAAAGACCTGGCTGACTTCTTAGATAAAATATATTTTGAGGAAGTGGGCATAAAACCCATCTTTTCCTTTACTATTCTCTTTTCTCTTTATTGTTATCTAAATTTCACCTTCCCTTTAAATCATGTGCTATTGTCTTGCCTTTACTTTAATCATTCATTTTCACTAAGATTCCTAACAATAAGAAATGCCTTATTTTTTTTTAAAGATTTTATTTATTTATTTGACAGAGAAAGAGATCACAAGTAGGCAGAGAGGCAGGCAGAGAAAGGGGGGGAAGCAGGCTCCCTGCTGAGCAGAGTCCGATGCGGGCTTGATCTCAGGAACCTGAGATCATGACCTGAGCCAAAGGCAGAGGCTTTTAACCCACTGAGCCACCCAGGCGCCCCAAGAAATGCCTTATTTTTAACAAAGTGAGCAAGTTCAGCTTTGGTTGATGATTTGTGGCTTTATTAAATTATTTCATCAACACATATTGTTCAAAGCACTGAGGGGATCCCAGAAAGTATATTACATATTTCCAGATATCAAGAATCTGTAGTTTAATTGAAGAGAGATAATATGTTCATATACACGAAGAAAAGAAAAAGCAAGCAGTTTTATCCTAAATGGATTAGTAGTGACTTTTAAACACAGCATAATGATAAAAATGGAGAAAACAGTACAAAATAATGTACTCATAGATGACTTGGGAGTTGAGTTGAATCTTTTTAAATGGATAGAATGTATATAGTTGGAATGAGGAAGGTTAGGGAGAAGAATGTCAACAAAGATACTTGGGTTGAAATGAACACGTGAGAGATGGTTAAAACTTGCTTAAGTATGTGAATTGAAGACAGAGAGAAATTAGGCTCTAAGACTGTAGAGGTTAGATTATGCTGGATCAGGTAAAGCAGATCTGAAAGTATAAAGGGCAGTGATATGTAGAAGGCAGGCGTGCCATCGGATTCGAATGTGATCCATTCCTCTGTAGACAGATTTGGGTTGTTTCCACAGTTTAGCTACTGTGAATAATGCTGCCATAACCTGAGAACACAGGTATTTCTTTGAGATCCTGATTTCCATTCTTTTGGATATATACCCAGAAGTATGTTTTTTGGATAAGATAGTTCTATTTTAAACTTCTGAGGCAATTTCTTACTGTTTGTTTTCCATAGCGGCTGCATCATTTTACATTTCCACAAACAGTGCACAAGGATTCCAGTTTCTCCACATCTTTGCCAACTCTTATTATCTTTTGGTTTTTGATAATAGCCATTCTGACAGGTGTGAGGTGATATCTCATTGTAGTTTCGATTTGCGTTTCCCTGGCAGGAAGTGATGTTGAACATCTTTTCATATACTTTGCCATCTGTATATCCTTCCTGGAGAAAAGTCCATTTAAGGCCGATGCTCATTTTAAAATCCAGTTATTTGTCTTTCTGCTATGGAGTTGTAGGAGTTTCTTATCTATTTTGGAATCCATTATCAGATTTATGATTTGCAAATATTTTCTTCCATTTTTAGATTGCCTTTCCACTCTGTTTCTGGTACTGTACAGAGTCTTTTAATTTAATCTCACTTGTCTATTTTTGCTTTTGTTGCCTGTCCTTTTGATGTCATAGCTGTGAAATCATTGCCAAGGTTAATGTCATGAGGCTTTCTCCCTGTGTTTTCTTTGATGAGTTTTACAGTTTGTTTCTTTTAAATTCAAGAGGAATTGACATACAATATTGTATTAGTTTCAGGTGTACAATACAGTGATTTGATATTTATATACATTATGAAATGTTCACCACAATGTCTAGTTACCAGCTGTCACCATACAAAATTGTGACAATATTATTGACTATATTTCTTACACTGTATATAATGTCTCCATACCTTATTTATTTTATAAACTAAAAGACTGTACTTCTTAATTCCTTTCATGTATTATGTCCATCTCCCTATCGCTTTCCCCTCTGGAAGCCATCAGTTTGTTCTCTGTATCTATGAGTCTTTCCCTGTTTTGTTTGTTCATTTTTTTTTAAAGATTTATTATTTATTTTTTGAGAGAGAGAAAAAGAGTAGGGGATAGGAACAGAGGGGGAGGGAGAGATAATATCAAGTAGACTCAGTGCTGAGCACAGAGTCCAATGCAGGGTTCAGGACCTGAGCTGAAACCGAGTCAGATGCTTAATGGACTGCACCACCCAGGTGTCCCTCATTTGGTTTTGTTTGTTTTTTTTTTCAAGTCCACATCTAAATGAAATCACAATGGTGTTTGTCTTTCTCTTTCTGACTTATTTCACTTAGCATAATACTCTTTAGGTCCATCCGTGTTATCACAAATGGCAAGATTTCATTTTTTTTATGGCTGACTAATATTTAATTGTGTACGTATCACATCTATTTTCTTTCATATGTTGATGGACACGTAGATTGCTTCCATATCTTGACTATTGTAAAAATGCCACAGAGGACGTGGGATTGCCATATGTCTTTTTGAATTAGTGTTTCATTTTTTTGGATAAATACCTATTAGTAGAATTGTTGGATCATATTGTAGTTCTATTTTTAATTTGTGGAAACTCCACACTATTTTTATAGTGGCTGCACCAACTTGCATTCCCAAAAACAATGCACAAAGTTTCCCCAATAAAGAGCCCCCAAAATAAGAGCTTACTGTCTTTTTACAGTTTTGGTTCTTACATTTAAGATTTTAATCCCATTTTGAGTTTGTTTGGGTATGGTATATATAAGAAAGTGATCCAGTTTCATTCTTTTACATGTAGCTGTCCAGTTTTTCCATTTATTGAAGGGACTGCCTTTTCCCCACTGTATACTTTTGCTTTCTTTGTCATAGATTAATTGACCAGAAGGGCATATGTTGGTTTTGGGGATCTCTATTCTCTTCCATTGATCTATGTGTCTGTTTTTGGGTTAGGAACACACTGTTTTGATTACTCTAGCTTTGTGGTATAGTTTGAAATTGAGGAGTGTAATACCTTCAGCTTTGTTCTCATTCTCAAAACTCCTTTGGCTTTTTAGTGTCTTCTGTTATTTTGTATTAATTTTAGGATTATTTTTCCTGTTTCCATAAAAATATAATTGGAGTTTTGATGAGAACTATATTTAATCTGTAGATTCTTTTGGGTAGTATGGGCATTTTAACAATATTATCCTCTAATCAATGAACATGAATGTCTTTCCACTTATTTGTGTCTTCTTTAATTTCTTTCATCAATGTATTTTAGTTTTTAATGTACGCATCGTTCACCTACTTGATTAAGTTTATTCCTTTATATTTTCTTTTGATACTATAAATTGAATTGTTTTTATAATTTCCTTTTAGATAGGTTTTTGTTAGTATATAGATAATGCAGATTATTTTTGTGCATTGATTTTTGTACCCTGAAACTTTATTGTACTTGTTTTATTAATTCTAACAACTTTTTGTAGAATATTTAGGGTTTTCTTTTTTTTTTTAAGATTTTATTTATTTATTTGACAGACAGAGATCACAAGTAAGCAGAGAGGCAGGCAGAGAGAGAGAGAGAGAGAGAGAGAGAGAGAGAGAAACAGGCTCCCTGCTGAGCAGAAAGCCCAATGCGGGACTCGATCCCAGGACCCTGAGATCATGACCTGAGCCGAAGTCAGCGACTTAACCCACTGAGCCACCCAGGCGCCCGAATATTTAGGGTTTTCACTAAATAAGGTAGGTAATGCCTACAGAAACAATTTTACTTCTTCCTTTCTATTTTGGATTCCTTTTATTTCTTTATATTGCCTCTTGCTCTGGTTAGGACTTATGGTATTGTGCAATATTATTCATCCTTAAAAAAGAAGGAAATTCTCTCACTTGCAACAAATAGAATGGACCCAGAAAACATTATGCTAAGTGAAATAAGTCCATCCCAGAAGGCTAAATACTGAATGATTCCACTTAAAAACATATGAGATACCTAAAATAGTCAAACTCATAGAAGCTGAGAATTGAATGGTGATTGCCAGTAACTGGGAAGGAGGAAAACAGAGTTTTTGTTCAGTGGGTATAGATATAGTTATACAAGATGAATAAATTCTGGAGATCTCCTTTTAAATACAGTGCCAAGAGTTAACATGATGGTGTTGTATGCTCAAAAACTTAAGAGGATAAATCTCATCTTAGGTGTTCTTACCACAAAAGAAAGAGAGAGAGAGAGAGAGAGAGAGGAAGGAAAGGAAGGAAGGAAGGAAGGAAAAAAAGAGAAGAAAGAGGGAGGGAGGGATGGAAGGAAGGAGAAAGGGTGTATAAGAACTTTTTTGGAGGTAATGGATATATTTATTACCTTGATTGTGCTGGTGGTATCATGGGTGTATTCATTCATAAGTCCAAACTTATCAAAATGCACACACTAAATGTGTATACTATTTTGTATATAAAATATACTTCAGTAAAGCTGAGAAGATAATTCATATTAGCAATACAATATTTAGGGCCAAAAAGTCAAGAGAACACATGGGTGGAAGACATATTATTTTATGTTAATACTATAAAATTCTGAATGATAAATTAACATCACCAGGAAATTATTATCATTTTTTTCCTACATGGTCTGGGTAAGACTTGCATTAATTAGCATCATCAGTGATGTACAGTAATAACCTGTGAGAGCCCTTGAAAGTCAGTATTCATAGGTGGCATAATGAATGTTGGAACATCTTGAGTAATGATATAACCAGCATTAAATAAATGGTATTAAGGAAATTAAGAAACAAGAATATCTATATCATTTCAATAGAAATTGATTCTAAACAACAGTGAGTAGTAACAGCATCATTACCGTTTTTTCATGATGAGAGATACAAAATTAGGAAAATCTAAAGAAGATGAAGAGTTGTTTCCTGGACTTGAATAGGAAGAGAGGGTGCCTGGACACTATGAAGAATCTTCGTGTGCACTGTTTATAAAATAAAGAAATATGTAATTATCTCTTTTCTACTAATTATTCTAAATCACCATTGATAAAACATTATATTTCACCTGGGACCATGAATTTTATAACACATTTTTAAATCAACTGGTTTTAGATAGATAGGGATCCCACACAAAAACATATTTGCCCAGGATTCTGCACATCCTAGGATGGCCCCAGATGGTGAGGTCAGTGGAAAGAGTGTGAAGCTATAGAAAGGAAGATGTGTTTATAGAAAGGAAGAAGTAGCGCAGTACAGAAATGATGGAGTGAAGAATCTGAGATGAAGAGAAAAGGTATGAAACTGAGAAGCATTTTAAAGAGAAAATAAAATTTGGTAGTAAAGATGGAACTGAGGCTAAGAATCAAAGACTACTTCAAGGCATCTACGCTTAAAGACGAAAAATGTACGGCAGTAGAAATAACTACTTATAGTAGAGAAGAAAGACCAATTTGGGATGCAGATATGTTGGGATGTGTGGCAAGTTCTTAATTAAAAGAGCTCCTCTATGGAGTAAAAGTCAGCTGTGAAACTCCCCCAATATTCAAGGAAAATATTTTCGTTGACTCTCGCATGTGACAAAACATTGGAATCCACCTTGTGCAAAATTTTCACGTGGTTGGAAGTTTGAATTTCAGTTCTTCCGTGGGCAATTTTTTTTTTTAACATTTCTCAACTTTGGCTTTATTCCATAAGAGTGGGATAAATGATGTCTCCCTAATGGTGATATGATATCAACCTTTATGGAGGTTGAAAAACAGTGACAATGTGAAAGTGCCTAGCAGAGTGTCCAGCACAGACTCAGTGAAGGTTTGTTCAACTGAAATTAAATGAAGTCTATTAAGGTCAAATTGCTTTGTAGTTCTACCAATCAGATAACCCCATCCTCATTTCACATGGTGGCAGCAGCTCATTCATCTCAGTGCTCCCTTAGGCCTGGGACTCAGGTTTGTGAGCACTATCTTTACCAGTCTAGGATGACATTTTTTCTTAACTGGAAAGAGTGAAAAATTGAAGGTATTAACACCTCCAGGAAAAATGACTTATCGTTCTATAATGTACCCACCTCATTTTTAGAAGTCTGCTCTAATACTGCTTGAGACGCAGTCACCAATAATATTGTGTTTGTATTGTACAGTGAAGTGATGTCCTCTTGAAAATATAAAATTAAGACAGCACTCAATGCGTCTTTGAAAAAAGGAGATGGGAGCCAAGACAGAGAATTTAAAATAGAATGATACCTCAATGATTTATTTAGATAACAATGTTCTTGGCAGCCTGCTAGCAGAGGATGGGTACAAAATCTCTATTATTCTCTGCTGCCTGTTTTTATGGTACTTCGTAATTGAGTACCTGGTCTGTGCTTGCAGGCACCTAATGGCCTTCATTTCTCTCTGGTGCCCAAGTCTCTCTCTGGCTATAGTTAGAATTTGGGGGGGAAAAAAAGGCACACTGACTCCTTGGTCTCTGGAGATGCACTGGTGGTTGTGTGGCAGGCCCACACTCCGTGAACCTATGGGTGAGGGGACAGTGGTCTGAAGCCTTCTAAGGATGGCTCTGTGTGTTTAACAGGAAAAGTGGTTTTACTTACTGTGTCTCTGAGGTAGATTGGAAATGCTTCTTTATCTAAGCATGAGAAAAAGATGCTCATGGTGACTTACCAAACTATGAAATAGTTCTTCCACTAAAAGGTGAAAATTAGATAATTTATGAAATTTAAAACTTGATTAGAAAAGGTGCTTGGAGAATTTGTTTCCAGTAACTTGAAATATGTATAAAGTTTAGGGAAAAGGGCCATATTTTTTCCTGGAGAGGAAAGACATAATACAATCATAGAAGAGACTGTTCAAGATAATCTAGATCAGGGCCAGGAGCAGTGGGTCTCAGGTTGACAGAGTGGGTCTGCATTCTGACTTGATGATAGTCATCCCAAGTGGGAACATATAACCATTCCAGAAAGGTATGTATGATCCAATTCAATGACTTTCTCTCTCTCTTTCACCAGCCATAGAAGATATTCACAGAATTCCTGTGTCTGCAAGTTATAAGATCAATGGCTCTCATGTTTGTCATTGTTATTGTTTGTTGTTTAATTTTCCCTAATGTTGAGACAGTTAAATTCTCATATTTACCCATTTATCTCACAATCACCCTTTCTTTTTTTTTCCACTTTCAACAAAATTGAACCCATTCTTGCAATGGTCTGTGCACACGTAGACCATTTTTTAACTCATTCTACATTCTTACTTTCTTCAACCTGAACACCTCTCTTTTTACTAACTACTCACACTCATCCTAAAAATAGTAGTGTAATGGTTTAAATCCCTAGACTCACGTGGGTACAAGTTACAGCTCTTTCATTTACTACTTATGAGACATATGCCTGGGCTTATCCACTCCAATCCTCAATGTTCTCAACTTCTTTCTATTGTTTTAAGATTAAATAAAATGTATTTGTTCAATCAACCCCATGTATTGAGAACGTTTGATGTGACATGGTAAACAATGACCGGGTCCTAGTGACAGGATGGCTGAAACAACAGCAGCATGTCTCTCCTGATGTAGCTTACATGTTATCTAGGGAGACAGAATAAACAGATAAATACAAAAACAAAAGATTTGGAATAGTATTAAGCCAGGGGGTAAAGAGGGGCTCAGAGTGCTGGTTTAAGTTGGGTGACACCAAAGTCTTTTAGGGAAGCAGAGGTCTAAAGTGCTGTAACGATGCTATGTAAAATCTGAAAAGAGTCTCTAAGGAAGAGAAAAGAAAAAGTTAAAATACTTTTGGGTGAAAACACGTTTGTTCCTCATGTGTGAGGAATAGTAGAAAATTACTATAAGGTAGAACTTAGCTAAGTGACTGGTACATAATAGTTGATTAGCAAACTGTAACTATTTTTTTTTTAAAGATCTATTTATTTGAGAGAGAGCGAGTGAGTGAGTGCATGTGCAGAAGGGGAGGGAGAGGGAGAGAGAGAATCTCAAATGGACTCCATGCTGAGCATGGAGCCCACCTTGAGGCTCAATCCCATGGCTCTGAGATCATGACCTGAGCCGAAACCAAGAGTTGGGCACTTAACTGACGGAGCCACCAGGTGCCCCAGCAAACTGTAACTATTTTGAATACTATGGACAGAGAGGCCAGATGTATCTGTTAGTGGAAATAATCCTGCACACAGATCTTTTGCATCCAAGTTCTATATATTTTTTAAAGATTTTATTTATTTATTTGACAGAGAGAGAGAGAGAGCACAAGTAGGCAGACAGGAAGGCAGAGAGAAGTGGGGAAACAGACTCCCCGCTGAGCAGAGAGCCCGATGCGGGGCTCGATCCCAGGACCCTGAGATCATGACCTGAGCTGACAGTAGAGGCTGAACCCACTGAGCCACCCAGGTGCCTAGCATCCAAGTTCTATATTGTCATAAAGTTATCTTAGCTTATTATGTGTTGCTTGGCTCTTGTGTTTAGCTTTCTGATTTTCTATTATCTTCTGAACAGTGGTGAATATAAGCTTCAAGCCTGGGTTCCACATACAATTCGTACATCATATTAATCTGTCTTTCTATTTACTTTTCTTTATTTATCACAACCCATAAGCTTCTTGAAAGAAGGTGCTTTTTGGTGTTTCCACTGAATTCCCAACACAGAACCCAGTGCTTTTCATACGGCAAGCACATGACACGTATTTGTAGAGAGTTAGGAAAAGACTATTTAAGGCACTGGGGGATAAAATTCTGACAGGGTAAAGTTTTTAAAGGTTTTTGTGCCCAACAAAGAGATTTGTACTCTGGTAGTTGAGAAATTGATGTCTGTTAATTTATTGAGTGTATCTGAGTAAGTGGGAAGAGCAAGGTAAGTGTGACCTACAGCTAGCTAGTCTTTGGCTGAAGTCAGCAGTTCCACTCCACAGGTAGGATGTGTGTGTGAGTGAATGTGTATGTATGAGCACACCTGTGCATTAGCCAGGTGAATTTTTCTTTTCCAATAGACTCAGCTTTCCATTTGCATTTACTGTGTAGATCTAAACTATAACAACATTATTTCAGAGCGTGATAACCACTTTTAAGAATTGTTTTTCTTCTTATGGTTCTCTTCTTTAATTTCTGGCAAATAACACTGGTGTTTCATGTATAGTAATGATGTATTTCCATCTCTAATAAATGTACTTATGAACCTAAATTAGATATTTTAACATAAAAATAAGAATATAAATATACATGGGAATGCCCAATATTTTAAAGATAGTGACAAAATAACTGAAGTTTGGAAAATAAAACCTCAAGTATTTCTTGAGAAAATGAAAATATAATATTTTTATTCTGTAAAATTCCTCCCTAATTCTTAAATATCTTTTATGAAAAACAAACCAGAGCCATTTTTTCCTAATTATCACTACATTCTAGGAAGGAGAAAAATCAGCTGCAAAGAAAACAATTCCTTACTTTTTGTGTGTGTGAAAAGAATTTTATATCCTGTGATTTGTATTAGTGCCAATGAAAAATACTGTTACTTTTAAAACTTTTAGATGGACAGAGAGAATTACAGACAGAGAGACAGAGACAGAAAGACAGAGAGCCAGTCATGTGTAGTACAATGGCCCAGGTTTGCGCCTGTAATTTGAACCATTCTGTCCTATAAATCTTGAATTTCAAAGAAACTTTGCTCCGCCCTGATGACCCAATAAATAAAAAACACCAGGATCTGATCTCAGACTAGAGAGACTGAAATGTTCTTTCACCAGTCAGTTTGAACTACTCAGATAAAAAGAAACGAATTCCTATTTTGATTGCTTTCTAAATGGTTCATGTCAGTCAATTCTTATTTCTATGTTTAAATTGAAAGCTTCACCTTTAGTTAATTCACCAAATAAAATTTGCATTTGGTCTTAGGCCTGTCTGATCCCTGGTATTATCAGGTATTTAGGTGATAAACTCCTTGAATTGTTTTCATAGAATCACCTACCAGGAAAGGCAGTGCAGATGATAGAGAAAGGATCCTTATTCTCTGCAAAGGGAGGTGGGGAAGAGCTAGTCCCAGTTCCTTCATTTAAATTAGAATGCCTACGCAAGGTATCCATATTGTCCCTTTCTCAATATATGCTAGAGATAAAGCAATATTTCTATATGGATGATTTTTATACTCTCTTCATTTAGTTAGGACTCTGAAGACATGGAATGTTTTAGAAATCATCATGATAATTATTAAGATAATTAAAATGAGTTCTTTCCATTATGTAGTTGTATGTCCTATACCTTTCTAAGACCAATTTATCATTCTTTGGCATCCAATTACACTATTAAAAAGGAAGAGAAGCTTCAGGTCAATTAAGCAAACAAGCTCAGTGTCTAGTTTTTTTTAATGGCACCTTTTTCTGACTGATTGCAAAATAACAGTGCAAGAATGTTCAAGTCTAATCAGAGTAAATAAGAAACTTTCCTAGGGAGGTCAGAGAAGAATGCTCATGTCTTCTGGTTAAATAGTTTTCTGTTTTTTTAAGATTTGTTTACTTTAGCATATTGAATTGATAAGTGTTTTTAATCATCACCGTCAGTGTTTATATTTTTGATGGCTTATAAATGAGAGATTAAATCAGAATAACTGTGGCAGGGCCAATGGCCAGTTCAAAACTCAGACAACTGCATACTGGAACAACTTTGCCAAGTACAGAACACATATACGGAACACTTAACACAAAGCGGGTCTTGAGAGGTGCTGCCAAGAGATCATGCAGTGTGGTAAGAGCACAGGCTAAGGGACAGAGCAATTATAATCCATACAGACTTTCATGCTCTTCTATACTCTTGTATATTCTCAGGACACGGTAACTGTCTAGTTACACCCAGCGTGTGAAAATCATCCAGTTTTTGTGGCAGTTGGCTCTTCTGGATGAATCTCAATTGCCACATTTCCTTTGGATCCTTTGAAAGTGGCACATACATGTTTGTTTGTCTTGGGCAGGTTTTTGCAACATTTTTACTGAGTGTGATGACAGGATCCGAAGATGCTGGCCAAGATTTCTTGGCCTGTTTTTATGGCACTATTTCAGTTCATCTTGGAAGGGCCCATTTCATCAAGATTCACCCTCATAGTAATGTGTTAATTCTCTGTCAATCAACACTGAACAGCAAATTGCTTGTTTGTAGCCATTGCAACATATTTTTGCCTCTTAGTTAAATGAACAGTAGCCAAGGAGATAAACACTATAAATGTCTGCCAAAAGGATGCTCTATACATCCAAATTGTTTTCTTAGGTATATTATATAAATGTGTCATCAAGCAAGTTTTACTTTAATAGTTACATAAAATAAGGGTTGTGGCAGTATCGTGTTTTGCTATATCCAAAGCTATACGTGATTTTATCTACATTGTCTTAGGACAATATTTTATTCAATTTGTAGAAGACTTATTGAAGAGATTACTCACTTATCTTAGTCCCTTTGGCACCTTTCTTAAATTAA
>ML105399.1:0-17782 GCA_003697995.1 Taxidea taxus jeffersonii
TCACATTGATTGATTTGCGGATGTTGAACCAACCCTGCTGCCCTGGAATAAATCCCACTTGGTCGTGGTGAATAATTCTTTTAATGTACTGTTGGATCCTATTCGCTAGTATTTTGGTAAGAATTTTCTCATCTTTGTTCATCAAGGATATTGATCTGTAATTCTCTTTTTTGATGGGATCTTTGTCTAGTTTGGGGATCAAGGTGATGCTGGCTTCATAAAATGAGTTTGGAAGTTTTCCTTCCATTTCTGTTTTTTTCATTGAGGACATTTTTAAGTGAAAATGTCTCTTTTATTCTGTAGGTATGTGGCAATAAAAAAATATAGGACTTTTACCACAGTTTGCTATTGTAAAGGGGTTTTGGGGGCCCTACTGTTCATCAGATCACACTTTGAAGACCACATCTGATTTGTTAATTGAGTTATCAAATTCTTCATAATAGTATCACATTAAAGTCCATCAATAAACCCTTTTGGTTTGCTTGTGTGTTTGCTTGTTTTTCAATGTGAGTGAAAGAGTGAAAAATACAATTACTCTTAGTACAGCTTGATGATACTTCTCTGATTTTGTTATTGTGCCACAGTTTTACTCATTGTTGCTTTTGTGCCACCAGTACTTATGTCAGCACTTTATGTTGTAAGCAAAAGACAAATAATATCTAGGAATTATTACAGAAGTCATTTTAAGTACTAGAACTTAAATGTTCTCCTGAGTCTACAAACTTCTATGGTCCTATAGACTCAATCCCACAACCCTGAGATCATGACCTGAGCTAAAACCAAGAGTCAGCCTCTCAGTCAACTGAGCCACCCAGGTGCCCTAGGGAAACAGACATTTTAAAATTTGATTATAATTTGGTTATTCCTAGTTTTAGTTCTGTTATTATTTTGCTTCATAACTTTGAAGCAATGATATTATTGTTTGCATGACTATTTATAATTGTTATGTACTTCTGACAAGCATATTGTTATAAAATGTACTTATTTAATTCTAATAATACCTTTTGTCATAACGTATTCTTTGCCTGAATTTAATATATCTAAGCTAAATTTCTGTTGGCATTTGCTTAGGGGAATACTTTTATCCGTTCAGTTTCCTTCTTCCTGTATTCTTACCTTTTAGATATGTCTCCTATATGCAGCATAAATTTTCTTTTAAGTCCAGTCTTGTCTATTTTGTCTTTCCATTTGAGTATTTAGAACGTATGAGAACCCTTGCAGACTTCTCTCTTTGTGTGTTTCCTTTGAATAGTTTGCTAATTTTGACTTGATTCCTTTTGCTATTGTAAAACTGTAGTAGTAACTAACTGTGGTGCTTTTCTGAGTTCTGTGAGTTGTTCTAGTGAGTCATTGAACTTGAGAGTGAAGTGGGATACTCCAAATTTGTAGCCAGCTCATCAGAAATCAGTGTGGCCCTGGAAACCCCAACCCTGTGGCTGGTGTTTGAAGTGAATCCAATCTTTTGGAAGACTGCACTCTTAATCTTAAGTTTAGCTAATTCTGGGTAAGTGGTTACTTAGAAAGGTCTTGACTTATAAATTATACTGTTAAATAATTTATATTTAAATAATATATAATTCATAATATAGGTGTAAAAGTTAGAATACCTAACTCCATATAATATCCTTTCCCCAAATTGTATGCTATTGTTTTTTCTGTATTTTAATTCCATGAATGTAGCTTAAAAGTTGACATTGTTATTGTTTACTTAGATGTATACTTATGTTTATTTTACTGTTGTTCTTTATTTTTTGCACTTAGAGCTTTAATGTATTTAAGTTAATCATTAAAATTAAAAATAGATTTCATAACATTAACTAAAGTAGATAAATATAAATGAAAGAAGAAAAATCAATCCAAATGAAAGAATAGGGGAAAAAGTATATGGAAAAGATGGAAGAAATTGGAATCATAAAATAAGATGGTAGAATATATACCCAGATTATTAGTTATTTTAAGTGTAAAATAAGTAAATTATTTATTAAAAAAAGAGAGACTGTTGAAATATATTGAAAGTACTGTTTATAGCTAAATGACAAGACTACAGAAAGACTGAAAGTAAAAAGATAGTAAAAGATACACAAAGTAAGAACTAAACAAAGGAAAGCTGGTATAAATATATATTTGGCAAAAATAGACTTTAAAGCAAAATCTATTAAGCATTAAAAAGCATAAAGTTGTCTCCAGGTAATGATAAAATGTTCAATTCAACAGAAAAAAATTATAAGTCCTAACTACAAAATAAGAAAATTTCAAAAATATTTAAAATAAATATTGGCAGAACTCTAAAGGTAAATTTGAAAAACCACCATTATTTTGATGATTCTTAATATGCTTCTATCAATAATTAATAGATCAAGCAGGTAGTAGATTTTAAGAACAAAATATTTAGTCAACACAAATTTAAAAATTTGGTTTAGTAAATGTATATGTTTATATAGCAGTGAATCAACTGCAGAATATTATATCCAAGGACACATAGGACACATATCAAGAAGGCTGATCACATATTGGAAAATAAATCTCAAAAATTTGTCAAAGAATTTATTATAAAGAACAATTATGTACCATAATCCATTTAAATTAGAAATCTGTGACAAAAAGATATTTGCAAAATGTCATATGTCAGGAAATAGATAATTCATGTGCCAAAGAAAAAATCCCAAAGTGCAAATTAAAATACTTTTCACTGGGTGTGCCTGGGTGATTCAGTCAGTTGAGCGTGACTTGGTTTCAGCTCAGGTCATGATCCCAGGGTGGTGTGATCAACCCCCATGGGGATATGTGCTTAGCATGGAGTCTGCTTGAGATTCTCTCTCTCTCTGCCCCTTTCCCTGCTCACCCACACTCTCCCTCTAAATAAGTAAACAAATAAATAAGTATAATTTTCATGAACAAATAAATAAAATATTTTTAAGCTGTGAAATAACATCAAAATAGCATAATACCAATTATATAATTCATTTGAACAGCACTTTGGAGGAAATTTAAAGCATTAAGTTCATTTATTAGGAACAAATGTAAGGTGAAAATAAATAAAGTAGGTATCAACTTGAGAAGTTAAAAACAAAAGAATAAATTGAGAACCCAAAAATTGTAAAGAAAGGAAAAAAGGAAACAGAAATATGAAAAATACAAGACATAAATACAGTAGAGAATACCAATAAAAGTATTAGTTTTTAAAAGATGGAAACTTTCAAACTCTGGAAAGTGTGACCACAAAGCAAAGATGGTACAAAAACATTCAGAATGAAAATGTGTAAGAGACCAGCAGTTAATTAAAAATATGAGTTATTAAAGATAAACTGCAATAGTTTAAAAATGTAAAGTGTTTAAGAAACATACAAATCATAAACAATAAATCATAATCCTATAACAAATAATCCCATATAATTAAATCTTGTTAATATATTCACCATTGTTTTAAAATTTTTAAAACTAAAATCTTGCATCCCACTTAGTTTCATTAGAAATGTCTCCCAAATATTCAAGAACAATGAACAAATAATGATAATCTTAAGTGCTATTTCTCAGAGAAAGAAAAGGGTCATTTTTGTAATACTAACATGATCTTGATTACAAGAAAACTTACCAAGAACATTAGAGGCAAATAAAATACAGGCTAATCTCAAACATGAACCTACAATCAAAAATTCAAAACAGTGTTAGCAAATGAAATCCAGCAGTGTATAAAATAAGTAAAATATTCTTAAAACTAAAAGAATCCTCTAGAAAACATTCTTTAGAAACCATTTGTCATTGTATAGTATTCTTAAACCCATTTATCCTATGGCCCAACAATTCCACTCCTAAATATGTGTGCTAAAACCCACTGAATATTGGTGCCATGAAACATGCAAAAATGTTAGTGACATTATTTGTAGTACCAAGAAAAAAAGTAAATCACCCCAATCCAATCAGATCGACACATAGTCCTTTTTTTTTTTTTTAATTAAGATTTTTAGCTATTTACTTGAGAGAGAGAGAGCAAGAGAGAGAGAGAGAGGGCATGAGGAAGGAAGGGGCAGAAGGAGAGGGAGAAGCACACTCTCTGCTTAGTAGGGAGCCCCATGCAGGGCTGAATCCCAGGAACCCCGGGATCATGACCTGAGCTGAAGGCAGATGCTTAACTGATCGAGCTACCCAGATGCACCTACTTGTGATATACTCTTATAATGAAATGAAATACAGCCCATAAAAAGAACAGTTTTGTTAATTTTATCAACATGTAAACAAAGATGATTCTCTGGAACATAAAGTTGAGTCAAAAAGCAATTATGAAAGGTTAGATAGAGTATAATTTCATTATATGAATTCTGAAAATATGCAGAACTAAACAGCATAATTTTAGATATAGAAGTGTCTAGTCAATTTAAGAAAGGAAAGTAAGACTATAGTAAACACAAAATTCAGAAGAGTAGTACAGCTAAGCAGAGAATTTTACACAGACCTAAAAGTCAAGATAATGTTCTTTTTTCAAACTGAGAGATTGTTTAGTTGTTTTTCATGTATTATTATTTTTTACCTTAACTATACTCTATAAATATTTGTATATAATTAATATTTAATAAGAATATATTTTTTAAGTGCTAGAAGTCCCTAGGCAAATTGTTCATGCTTTATTAACACAGTCATCAAAATATGTTATTTATGCAGGACATATTCAAAGATTTATCTTCTCAGTAATGTGTTAAATTAGAACTGTGACATTAGAGACATAGACTAATGCATTGCCATTTCTCCTCTCATTTAGAATTGGGACTATCAGAAGATAAATTAGTTCTGTGGTCTCTCTTTAGACTTGTGCTAGGTAAAATGAGTTTCTTTTACCAACACACTGTCAGTTACCATCCCAAGTTTAGATTCATGATTATGCCATTTCCTCTAGCTTCTGTAATAATAGCTGAGAGAAAGACACCAGGAATGTTAATGCTTAGCCTTAGCCGTATCTAATGGAAGAAAATTTATTGCTTTAACTTCTTAGTAACTGGGATTGACCGGCAATTAGCCACCTCTTTCATATCAGTATAAATACAGAGATTAAAATGAAACTAAATATTCTAAAGGGTCATTTTCCCATTAAAAAAATCAATAAAATAAGACATGCTTACTACCAGAGCTTTAGAAAACATAGTACAAAGAAGCAGAAGAAAAAAGCCTAGAATATCGATAGCAACATTTTTTTGGTGCACTTCCTTCAGTTTTCTCTGTGTAAAAATATTAACATATTGGAAGTCCTTTTTCTATTCTGCTTTTTTTTTCCACTTAGAATTTCCTCATGTCATTCAAATACATGATTTTGAAGCATTGCATAAAATTTCCTGTGCAAATGATTAACGTACTTAATCTCTAACCTATTAAGTGCTGCATGTGAATCTTTCTTTGAACAACAATCTTTGACAATATATTGATTTTTATTTTGTGGCTGAACAAAATATTAGTTTAGGACTTCGTAAGTTTTTCATCAACACTGCTCATGAAAGGAAATGTCAGCTCTTTTCCCTGAATGCATTTCTTTGTTTCTCTTAAACTGCCTCCCTCGCAGCAAGGTCTTTCCTTGTTGGATCCATTTTTTTTTTTTTTTCCATTTTGCTGGTGAGAATCAAGGAGCCACAGAGGTAATGTAGATGCCCTTGGACAAGTCTAGTGGGAAGAGCTTTTTCCTGGAGTGTTGAAAGGGGCAGTTTCACAGAATAAAGGAGTAAATAGAAAAAGAGGTTTTTTTTTAAGAACTGCTAATCTGGTCTAAGATAAGTAACTCAATTAGAGTGTTATAAAAATAAGAGAAATTGTTTTGTTTTGAAGTTACCTCTTGGTTTGTAGACTTGGTTGCAGGCTCTTTTGGCTGTGATATTATTCTAAAACTGGACTATTAGGGTCATGGCTTCATAAACTTCATACATTTAGAAGGAAAAATCACTGTCCTCTTATTACTTGTCAAAATTGCTTTTTCCAAAGGTTAGGTCTATGTATCCTCTTTACCAGCCTTATATAAGAATACCTTTAGGACTGATTTCATAAAACAATGAAATATTATCGTTTTGCAAAATGTTGGCAAATTTAAAAGGTGGGAAATGATACCTGGTTATTTAATTTTTCATTTCTTCATTAGTGATGTTGGATATTTTCCAGTTTCTTCATACTTTAAATCTCACTGGAGAATTATTTGGTCACGATAGTTGTTGATTCACTGGGTATGAATAAATTATTTCTTTAATTAATTTGTAAATGTCAGTGTTTTTAAAGAATATTATCTCTTAATTTTCATATTTGTTGTAGTAATTAATTTTCCTCATGTTTATCATTTGATTTTAATTATTTATTTATTAGTTTTAAATGTAGATGTATAATATTTTGTTATAAAATCAATTGACTTCTTCCTTTATGATTTAATTTCCCTCATGATTCAATTTATTGTTTCATTCTCAGAAAGTTCTTGTCCATTCTCAGTTTTCAATGACTATATGAATTTTAACCCAAGTTTTATTTCCTTTTATGTTTTTAAGAAAATATTTTATTTATTTATTTGACAGAGAGAGAGACAGGGAGAAAGGGAACACAAGGAGGGGGAATGGGAGAAGGAGAAACAGGCTTCCCACTAAGCAGGGAGCCCAATGCATGTGGCTCCATCCCAGGACCCCGGAATCATGATCTGAGCCAAAGGCTTAACTACTGAGCCACCCAGGCACCCTTCACCCACGGGCTTTAATGTTTATATTTATTACATTTGTTTTACCCACTTAGAATTTATTTGGGGATAAGATGTGAAGAAAAAATTTAATTATTTTCTAAATGACCATTGGTTCTATATTAAAAAATTAAATTTTTTACTCTTATTATCAATGCCACTTTGTTATATAGAAAATACCTAGTATATGATGCTGCTACCTGTTCTATACTGTTAATATACTATCTGGCATAAATTTAGTAATTACAAATGTAGCTTATGTTTTAATATATAAGAAAACATTTCAATAATAATCTTTCTAAAAATGTCTGTTATTCTCACTGTTTTCCTTCCTTATAATGTTCAGAGTCCCTTTACCTTGCAAGTTATAAAAAAAAATCTCTGTTGGAAAGTTGGTTAGAAATAGATTAAATCTCTAGATTGATTTGGAAAGTATTTTCTTTCCATTTATCAATATGTTCAATATCTCAATAAAATTTTAGAATTTACTTTGCTCATTTATTCATTCATCCACTCAGTGTATCTTTGTGCATCTTTTTTGCTAACTGATACTGTGATGGGCACCTTGGATTTAATGACATACTGACATACTTCTGTATTCTAAGCCCTGGTAATAGATGCCTTGTATTCATGAGCTAACAGAAACAAGATAAAATAAATATTTTTTTTTTGCTGATGGCATCAGAAAAATAAATCACTCCATAAACTGAAGACATAAACTCGGTGGCAGTGAAGCTCAAATAGACGTATTTAAAGCTTCAGCTGGACAAATTTATAGAAATGTGAATTCATAGCTAATTGTTGCATATAGACAACATATATTTTAATTTTGGAAGGTTTTAGTCACAAGATACCTAAAAATCTCAGACAAGAAAACCTTTTATTCTTGATGATGCATCTTGAATATGGTAGGTATTCTATGTATATATATAGTTTTGAATTGATTTTAAGTGAAGAAGAAAATAATACATAGGTTACTGTTCATTTCATGCATAGGAAATCATCTTTCTGCTAGTGTGTTGTCTATTTTGCTTCATATAACTGCTTCATTCTATACAAACAATTTTTTTTGTCCTGCAAAGAAACTAAATCAATATTTTTTTAAAGTAAAGATATTCACTCACAGAGTAGATTCCACTTTATCTTTTCAGTAGAATGATATTATCACCACGTTGAGAGATAATTTTAGCCTTTTTCATAGAATGTAATTTGTTGAAAATGTAGCCTCCAATTGAAATGTTTCTGATTACAAAGTACATGTTTCTATGTAATTTTGGTATCTTCCATTATTTCTATGAGTATACTCAAGAAACAATTTCTTTAAAGTTTTCATTTCTTTTGAGTTGCTCAATTGATTTTTATAGATTCTTTGGTATCAGAAAGATAAAAATCCCAAACAATTGCTTGCCTTTTCTGGGTTTTCAGAAATTATTTTTATCAGCAGTGTCATGGTACCCCATTATGGTTCTCTGTTCATTGTTGCCAAAATAAAGTTCTTATCAATATAACCTTTTGGTACACTATCATTGTTAATGCAAATGATGATTGGAAATACAGTATCTTCTCTGATCACATGAAACATATTTTCCATACACTACTGTCAAAGAAATTGAAGAACAGAGAACTTTTTGTCATAGTATTGGAGCATCTTCAGGTGAGAATTCCCTGTTACTTTTCTCACTATTAATTTAAGGTTAATGAAAAAACCTCCCTCTATTAACACCTGCATTTATCTTTAATTTTCTTCCACATCTTTTTCTCTACAAAGCTAATCACTAAATTTCTAGAGAATTATGTTGTAGAGAGTTCATAAAATGTTTTTCACAAACAAGATGTCATTTGGTTCTGTGAGATTGATGGAACAGGGTGTTACATTTTCACCTGGATGAAGAAAAGACTAAGAAATTAAGTGACTTCAGTAAACAATTATTTTCCTATTATACTGAGGGAAATAAAGAAGGGGCTTACTGAGTAAGGGTTAGAGAGATGAGGCAAAACTGGAAAGCTAGTAAGAGGTCACAATAGGAAGAGAACTCTAGTATACTAACATAGTAAAAATGGCTAATGTAATTTGAAATAAATAGTACTTTTTCAATTATGCTATGGAAGAAATAATACCCTGAAGCATCATTTGTTTGCTTCTAGTTTGTGATTTTTGGCTTTGGTATTTTTCACTAAACATAGTATTCAAAAGGGCATAATGGTTTAATAAATGTATTATTTGAATCAACTTGCATCTTATGGAAGACTTTATAAATAATTAGCTAGTGAATGATAAAATCATGGTTGCCTGTTATTTGATGAGAGATATTAATTGGAACATATAATATTTTAAAGAAATAAAAATCCCAGAAAAGTACAAAGAATAATATGAAAATTCTAGTTTTTCTACCATTATGAATTTAAAAACTATTAAGTTTTTCTCATTTATTTCATCTTTTATTAATACATGTGTGAAAGTATTTTAGGTAAAGTTGAAATGACCAATGACACCATCCCCAAATCATCTTTCTTTCTTCTTCCCCCAAAGCAACTACTATCAAGATTTTGGTGTATGTGAAACAGTGTAATACATAGAATATTTCCCTATATGTCTTAACATTTTGCATAAATAGTATCAACATTGTACACTATATTCTGCAGTATAATTAGTCCTTTCTTTTCCTCATCAAATGAGTGTTTGTTGAGTACATATTGCATAACCAGTACCATTAGAGGTGAACAAGTACAAATTCCTGCTCTCAGTGCACTTACATTGTAGATGGGTGGAGGAAGAGAAAACAAATAAATGAGCATATATTATGTCCAAAGTTGCTAAAAGTTATGGTGGAAAATAAAGCATAACAGAAGAATGGAATGTATCAAGTGAAAGTGGGGCAAGAGTATTGCTATTACAAATAAAATGACTCTTTACTGATAAGTTGAAATTTTATCAGATACCTTGAGGAAATAGATACAGACAAGGGTTGTTAGGATTCCAGGCTGAGGACATAAAAGATGTAGATAAAAAAGCCCTGAGACAGGAACATGCAGGGAATGACGCTAATGCCGAATGTCTTTCAGAGGGAGAGTGGCGCAAGTTGAGAAAAGTGATGTCACAGGGATTGATTTTACCATATTATATATTGATCATGTAATAGGACACTTTTAGGAAAGAGGGCGTACTATTAATAATTGCGTTGGGACAACAAACATAAAATAGGACTCTGCTGGGCGAAATGGCATTTATAACACCTTATGCTGAAAGACCTTAACTCAAGTTGAGATGAAGAAAGCACTGATTTGGTTCAGAACTGTTATAATCTAACCCTTAATTTAATGAGATCTCTCTGTTGAGTGGACTGAAGAGGAGAAGAATGGAAGCTGGTAGATGAGTTAAGAGGCTACATCTATGATCTTGGCAAAAAAATACACAAAAAACAAAAAAACCCAAAACAATGGTGCCTTGTTCTAAGAAGATAGTAAAGAGGGTGAAAGAAGTTGTTGAGTTCTGGATGCAAAATTTATTGACAAATTTTCATATATTATTTTTGATTGCCCTGTGTATGTGTGTGTGTGTGTATGTGTGTGTGTATGTGTGTATGTGTGTGTATGTGTGTGTGTGTGTGCATGTGTGATGTGTGTGTGTATGTGTGCATGTGTGTGTGTGTGTGTGTGTGTGTGTGTACTTACTGATTTTAATTCCAGGCAATAATTTCTATGGAGTAGTGTACTTTTGACTTGTGTATTTTTTTAAACTTTTAGAATACTAATTCTTCATTGTTTATATTGTCACCTTTTTCTGTGAGTCTATTCAAATATTCCAATTTTATGTATAGTTCTTTCATTTGTTCAAACATTTATGTAAATTAAATGCAATTGAGTTAGTCAAATTTAATAATGATTTACTCTAAGGCTATGTTTTTTGTATCTTTTTAGAAAAATAACCACCTGAAAACAAGATCATATAGATTTATCTTTTATTTTAACAGTTTTACTTTTAAGTCTTTACTTCCTTAGCAATTTATTTTTGTTTATAGTGTATTCAGGTATCAGTATATTTTTTCTTTGTGGCAATTTACTTATATCAAAAACATTTATTGGATAATTTGAATGTCATGCTATATTTTCAAATTTCCATATTAGCATTAATATATATTTGCTGTTTTTTCTCATTGACCTATTTGTTTCTTTCTATGTCAACATACCACTCTAAATTAATAAGTTTTGATAATTTGTGAGACAATTTTCCCTACCTTATTTTTTTTTCTAGAATTATGTTCATAGTTGTGCTGTCATTACTCAAATATATGAGTTTTAATATCAGTCTTTCAAATTGTGTAAAAAATCTTTCAGATTTTCACTGACATTATATGGAATTTATAGATTTATTATTGGAAAATTGGCATTTAAAGATACTGAGTTTAGGGACACCTGGGTGGTACAGTCAAAACTCTTGTTTTTTGTCTCAAGTCATGTTCTTAGGGTCAAGAGACTGAGCTCCCTGTCAGAATCCACACTGAAAAAATCTGCTTGAGATTCTCTCTCTTACTTTCTCTGCCCCTCCAGTTAGTGAATGTTCTCTCTTTCTAAAGTAAATAAGTAAATCTTTAAAAAAAATATTGAGCTTACTACACTTTGTCCATAAATCTCTACATCTTCTATATTTTTCATTAGCAATTTGTAATTTTCTATATTTTGAATATTTCTTGCTGTTTCTTCTTATATATATTTTAACTTTTTTACTGTTATGGACTGTATTTTTTTTCTATTACTTTATTTATGACTAGGAATATTATTACTTTTTTCTTATTTGAGGCTATGTAGAACTGTTCTGCATGGAACACTATTAGAGGTTATCCAGTGAAACACTAATTAAAGCTTTGTATACTATAGTGAAAAGAATATGGGCACTGGAGCTAGATCACCTGTGTTCACATCTTAACTCTGCCACTTATTAGCTTTTGGGCCTTGGACAAGAAACTGGTTATTTACATAGTTTATGCCTCAACTTCTTTATCTTTCTATAAGTGGGGCTCATAGGATTATTTTGTGGAGTAAACAAATTAATATATGTGAACCCTCTAGCACATTGCCTTACAGATCAATGTTATGTAATAGCTATTATGATAGTTGTAATTATTATTTTCATGGGTTGTCAAAGATTATAAATGCAAATTTTGGCTTCATTTTCTTCTTGATCTTAGGAAATGTAAATTCTCTTTTCAGTGTAATGATAGAGGTATTGGAGAAACCAGAACATGTAAATTTATTTTAAATGGTCATGGATGATGGAATATAAGCATTAAGAAAGTCACCTGAAAATACTGAATAAAACCTTCAAAAATCATTTAAAACCACTGGAGTATTTAAGTCCACAGAAATTATGGTGCCCATTGTTTGCATTCTCAATTAGGTAATTTAAAATCATGTTACCTTTGATTTTTTTTTCTCTATATAATAATCCAGTCAATGTTGTATTGGTTCTTCCTTGAAATGTCTATTTAACATTTTCCCTTCTTCAATATTTCCACTATCACTAGGCTCTTAGTATCTCTCGCATGGATGATTACAAGAGCCTTTATTTCCCTGCCTCTAGTCTCTTGTCTTGTCAAATTTAGACTTTTAACTCATACAAACAAGCTTATATTCACTATTTCTTAAAATTCCCTTTATGGTATTGTGGCTACATACCTAAATTACAGATTTCGTCACGTCACTGACCATATGAGAAAGCTTTGATGAGCTTCCATTCCTTCTGATCCCACATCCAAACTATTTGCAGTCTCTACCATGACCTCTGTGATGTTAGTTCTCACCTCTACTTGCTGTTTTCATCAGAGTCTCTGAAATTTCACGTATCTGTACCTTTGAGCATGACGGTATATCTGGATTGACTCTTGAACTTTTTCACCTTTATTCAAGTCCACATTACCACATAAACTGCTCAACTAGAATAATTTATCTTTTATGGTTTAGGTTACATGTCATTTCCTGTCAATTTTTCCCTTCCCTTGCTGTAATTATTCTGTCTCTCTTCTGTATTTAATGAAGTTTCTCACATTATATATACTGAGTAAATTTGTATATGTAATTTTCCACTGAAACCCAGAATCAACAATCAGTGTGTAGGCTGTTAATTTCTGATTACTATTTTATGAATATTTAAAATACTCTAAATCTATTTTAACTTTTAAATGAGTATTAAAATTAATATATTAATCATTTACACATGACGCATATGTCCAACATAAAATAATTAGTACTTAGTTATTTAACAGGTATATATTGCTGAGTCTAGACCTAACACCAGATTCCTATCTCATGACATATAAAAAAACAGACTATTATCAAGACACAAAATTTATCTGGTAGTTTTGTATTTCTTGGGCTTCTAAAGCTGTTATCACATTATTACTTCATTAGTCTTAGTATGATTGTTAATGTGCGTGCTAAAACTTTCCTAGAGAGACCAAAGTGTTTCTAATATCTTGAAAATATTAAAGTATTTCTGAATTGTAAGAAATTTTAAGGCATATATCCTTAACACATCTTTTCATATTGCTCTGTTTCAATTTCCTCAATATTGCTAAAATGTGTTGTCATTTCTGTTAAATACATGCTGAATTTGCACAGTCATATGAGCAAATCTACAATTGATCCACATGCTCATTTATTTTGAGGACACCTTGTTAAAACTGAACAGATTAAGAAAAAATGAACCGACCTAACCTTTTAGTTCCAAATCTAATTTACTGTGGGAAGTCTAGGTCTGACTTGAATCTAATCCTATTAGGAGGGTTAGTGGTAGCTCTTGAGAACTCATCATTAGAAATACGACTTTAACAAATAAGTTTTCCTAGTCAGTTTCTACGACATCTGCTTTCATTGCATGTTCACTTAGTGATCATGTTCACTGCATCTTCATTTAGTGCTAAACACATCCCTTATACTCAGGTCCTTTATTATAAGAAAGAGGAAATTTCTTTCTGAACAAAAGTATGTAAAAGTTATGGCATACAAGCCAGTAGAATTAAAAGCATTATCATCTTGCATATAACATTCTGTTTCTGGATCACTTGGTTCTTGTCCCAGATGCACCACAGAACTGGAGATGCAAGACCAGAATGGGGAGACAGAGTTTATTGAGTAGATAGCTATAGTATACTTGCAAGACTGAAACTGGGCCACTGCCAGAGCAAAAGTGACAATGGCCCCAAGAAGCTCTGGCTGCATCCTTTTAAGCCTGCTTCCTGCATACGTATATTTGGCTTTGAGTGACAGCTGGTGGTTATATAACATTTCAGTTCTGCACATGTGCCTACCCATGATGCATTCTGTTATCATTGTATTTATTTATGTATTGCATATTTATGAGTTTCTAATTAGCTTTTGCTGTGACTTTAAGGGCAAGTTGAACTTTTGTGTGCATGCTCAGCTCTAGGAAGTTCCTTTGTAGCTTCTGAGTCTCTGTGGCTAGGCCTTTCCTCTTCTGTTAGCCCTTAGAGGTGGCTCTGAAGGTGTGGCTGTTAACTCTGGGGGCGGGGGGGAAGGGGTGGTTCCAAGGGTGTGGCCAGCACCTTCTTTACCCCTACTCACTCATGTCTCACTGCCTAAAAATAATAGCTGGAATTTTTGGCTACCCTTTATAAATATATCTTATTTTTCAAAAATTTCTATGATTTTTTTCTAAAAAGGAAGTGTCTTGTTTAAATATTATCTTGAATAAGTTTTTAAGAGCTCAAGATTTCTATTTCTTGGACTATGTCTATTTCACTATTTAAATTAGTTTTAAGATAGCATATTTATTGGAACTTGAAAAGGTCATACAAAAATATTCTTACCTTCTTTTTTATTTTAAATATTTTTATTTATTTTTTGATAGAGAGACAGCAAGAGAGGGAACATAAGCAGGGAGAGTGGGAGAGGGAGAAGCTGGCTCTCCGCCAACCAGGGAGGCCAATGCGGGGCTTGATCCCAGGACTCTGGGATCATGACCTGTGCTCAAGGCAGATGCTTACTGACTCAGCCACCCAGGCATCCCCAAAATATTCTTTAATGCTTTATGTAAGTTCTTAACAAATTGATAGATAGATGAGTAGGTGTGGTGGTGGAGGGTAAGTCAATTTTATTGTTTTAGAAATATTGAAGAACTGGCCACATGTATGACCAAAATGTGCTTCCTAATGCGGAACCACATATACGGACAGAGAGATCTAACACAGAGCTAGACAAATCCCAGCACAAAGTCTTCCCAGGCAAAGGCAAAGACTTTTCCACTGTTTCCTATAACTTGGAGCACACCAAAGAAAATGTTGTCCATGGGCAGGTTTATAGGAAATAGATTAAAAAAGGGGAGGGGGGCTAGGGATGGCTGGTTAAGCCTGGCATTCCCACAGTTCATTCCCAAATTTCTGCAAGCAAAAATGTATTTTTCCCCTTTGAAGAACTGAATTATGGGATAGAGAAATAGTAAGAGAGTTAAACTAATCGATGTTTCTCTAAGCTGAAACAAAGTCAGGAGAAAGGAGGTTCACTCCAACAGCATTTACCTCATTCAATTTGTAATGTGAATGGGGAGCGGTAAAACTTGTTAAATTAGGCCAAATTTTACTGCCCAGGCTGTAGATGGCCTTTGGCTCCTTGTCCTTGCCTTCAAAACGTGGTGTCATGAGGGCTGGTCATCAAAGCCAAAATAAACTCATTAACTTGCTTATAACCAGGAGATTCCCTTAGAGATTTCATCTCAAATTCTACCTTAGTCACAATTTGGTCAAATATCATAGTCTTGGTAACTTTGGACAATGATATCATCAGCTTATGCGTTTAATGCCTCACCAAAGTATGATATTTGAGACATTGTCTCACTGAACTCTTATTCCCAAGAATTTCAATGTTTAAGGAGTTAGAGTTTGAGCTGAGCAATTTATGATACATGAAAATTAGGAAAGCAGATCATCTAATACCTGTATTCAGCTCCTTTAAATTGATTCCCTTCAGATGCCACGATTTCCTCAATAACTGTGCTCTCTGAGCTTCTTTTCATGTCTTTTGATAGTAGATAGAAAATTAATTGAAAGATAGATATACAGATATTCTAGTCATATTATAGTTTATACACTTCGGGATTTTTTGGAAGGACCCAAAGGGGTGACAATGTTGTTACATAGCTTGTAATCTGCATCTTGTTTATCTATCTATCTATTTATTTATTTATTTTAAAGATTTTATTTATTTGTTTGACAGATAGAGACCACAAGTAGGTAGAGAGGCAGGAAAAGAGAGAGGGGGAAGCAGGCTCCCTGCTGAGCAGAGAGCCTGAAGTGGGGCTTGATCCCAGCACCCTGAGATCACGACCTGAGCCGAAGGCAGAGACTTAACCCACTGAGCCACCCAGGCGCCCCTCTGTTTATTTATTTCTTAAGAAAAAAAGGATGAAAGAAAAGAAAAACCTATCCCTCTAAGAAGGCTGACTTTTTAGACAAATGAGGATTAAATGGAAGAAAAGGTGCAGCAAGTATGTTATCTGCATAAATCTGTGTGTGGCTATTCATTCAATGGCACGTTGTGCTGTGGAATTTCATTCCTTTTGAGCACACCTTTCTCTGTGGATTTTTTGTTAGCAACTCCCTGGGGAGATGCCACTGTGAAAATAATTACTGACACAACATAAAACCCTTAAACACTGTTCAGGTGGGAGACATTTTAAGCTCATTAGGGCTAGGGAATAAAGGAGCTATACAGGCATGGGCTGCAAGACATTTTTAAAGGAAAAAGAGGTCACTTGATCGATTCTCCTGTTTGCTGGACTTATCATTGGGAAATATGACAAACATTCCACACCTCTAAACTTTCACAAATGAGGTCTGCTTGTTTTTCTACAGAGTAAATTTCAAACTTTTTTCACATTTGCTACTTTTCTTTCCTGTTTGCTTACTATTGTTTCCAGATGATACAAGTAACTTTTTAAAATGGTGGCTAGTTAATTTTCTGTGGAGGCTGAGCTATTGCTGGGTCTTAAGAACAGTAGAATTTTTCAAAGTACTTTCCTTTTCTTAGAAAGTCATTGCTCCATTAGTATAAAGATTTTTATTCTAGGTCCAATTTATGAGAGTGTTATCATGTGCAATTTATAGTATTCTGCAGCACATTAAATAATACTTCTTAATATCACTGATAGATGGCTTAAATATCTTTGCAGATTATATGGTCTCACTATGGAACCACTCACTTAGAAATAGCGGTTCAAATATATGTGTGGTTGCACAGAAAGTGAATAATGCAGCATCTCAATTTATAGTTTTAACAAGTGTCTGATTTTCCCTGTTCTAAGAGTCCATTATTCTAGCTCATTGCTTGGTAGTATTTTTTTCTTCTTCTTTATTGTCTTCTTCCCCCTTAAGGAGATCATTTATAGTGACATAGAAACACTTACTACTTGCTTTTAATCTTATGGAATGGATGGCTTTCAGTTTCTGGTAAAACTTAAAGCTTTATGTAAAATGAAATAAAGTGAATTCTTTTTAAAAAAAATTTATGTCATCCTACTTTCAATAATCACCCTTTTAAGGGGGTGGCAGTAATTGAAGACCAATTAGGTATGTTTATTACTCCTAATCTTAAATCTTTCTAACCACTTTTTAATTCATTCCTTAAAAAGAATTATTTGTTTATTTTAGAGAGAGAGAGAGAGCAGGGGGAGGGACAGAGGAAGGAAGAGAAGAGAAAGAATCCCAGGCAGACTCTCTGCTGACCCGAAGCCTGATGTGAGCCTTGACCTTATGACCATAAGATCATGATCTGAGCTGAAACCAAGAGTCAGAGGCTCAACTGACTGAGCCACCAAGTCACATTTTTTCCCCCTTTTTTTCAATTTTTATTAACATATAATGTACTATTAGCCCCAGGGGTACAGGTCTGTGAATCGTCAGGCTTACACACTTCACAGCACTCACCATAGCACATACCCTCCCCAATATCCATAAACCAACCACCCTCTCCATACCCCACTCCCTGGGCAACCCTTAGTTTGTTTTGTAAGATTAAGAGTCTCTTATGAGCCTGGATGGCTCAGTGGGTTAAGTGTCTGCCTTCAGCTCGGGTCATGATCCCAGG
>ML105399.1:18182-51787 GCA_003697995.1 Taxidea taxus jeffersonii
ACTTTTTCTTTATTCATTCATCTGTTGATGGACATCTAGGTTCTTTCCATAGTTTGGCTATTGTGGACATTGCTGCTATAAACATTTGGGTGCACATGCCCCTTTGGATCACTACGTTTGTATTTTTAGGGTAAATACCCAGCAGTGCAATTTCTGGGTCATAAGGTAGCTCTATTTTCAACTTATTGAGGAACCTCCATGCTGTTTTCCAGAGTGACTGCACCATCTTGCATTCCCACCAACAGTGCAGGAGGGTTTCTCTTTCTCTGCATCCTCGCCAGCATCTGTCATTTCCTGACTTGTTAATTTTAGCCATTCTGACTGGTGTGAGGTGGTATCTCGTGGATTTGATTTGTATTTCACTGATGCTGAGTGATGTGGGGCATTTTTTTATATGTCTGCTGGCCATTTGGATGTCTTCTTGCAGAAAACGTCTGTTCATGTCCTCTGCCCATTTCTTGATTGGAGTATTTGTTCTTTGGGTGTTGAGTTTGATAAGTTCTTTATAGATTTTGGATACTAGCCCTGTATCTGATATGTCGTTTGCAAATATCTTCTTCCATTCTGTCGGTTGTCTATTGGTTTTGTTGACTATTTCCTTTGCTGTGCAAAAGCTTTTGATCTTGATGAAGTCCCAATAGTTCATTTTTGTCCTTTCTTCCCTTGCCTTTGGTGATGTTTCTAGGAAGAAGTTGCTGCAGCTGAGGTCGAAGAAGTTGCTGTCTGTGTTCTCAAGGATTTTGATGGATTCCTTTCTCACATTGAGGTCTTTCATCAATTTTGAGTCTATTTTTGTGTGTGGTGTAAGGAAATGCTCCAGTTTCATTCTTCTGCATGTGGCTGTCCAATTTTCCAAACACCATTTGTTGAAGAGACTGTCTTTTTTCCATTGGAAATTCTTTCCTGCTTTGTCAAAGATTAGTTGACCATAGAGTTGAGGGTCTATTTCTGGGCTCTCCATTTTGTTCCATTGATCTACGTGTATGTTTTTGTGCTAATACCATACTGTCTTGATGATGATAGCTTTTTAATAGAGCTTGAAGTCTGGAATTGTGATGTCACCAACTCTGGCCTTTTTTTTCAACATTCCTCTGGCTATTCAAGATCTTTCCTGGTTCCATATAAATTTTAGGATTATTTGTTCCATTTCTTTGAAAAAAATTGATGCTTTTTTAATAGGGATTGCATTAAACGTGTAGATTGCTTTAGGTAGCATAGACATTTTCACAATATTTGTTCTTCCAATCCATGGGAATGGAACATTTTTCCATTTCTTTGTGTCTTCCTCAATTTCTTTTATGAGTACCTTATACTTTTCTGAGTACAGATTCTTTGCCTCTTTGATTAGGTTTATTCCTAGGTATCTTATGGTTTTGGGTGTAGTTGTCAATGGGATTGACTCCTTAATTTCTCTTTCTTCTGTCTTGTTGGTGTATAGAAATGCAACTGATTTCTGTGCTTTGATATTATATCCTGACACTTTACTGAATTCTTGTACAAGGTCTAGCAGATTTGGAATGGAATCTTTTGGGTTTTCCACATAAAGTATCATATAATCTGCAAAGGGTGATAGTTTAACTTCTTTGTGGATTTGGATGCCTTTAATTTCTTTTTGTTTTCTGATTGCTGAGGCTAGGCCTTCTAGTACTATGTTGAATAGTAGTGGAGATAATGGAAATCTCTGCCATGTTCCTGACATTAGTGGAAAATCTCTCAGTTTTTCTCCATTGAGAATGATATTTGCTGTGGTTTTTCTTAGATGGCTTTGATGATATTGAGGTATGTACCCTCTATCTCTACACTTTGAAGAGTTTTGATCAAGAGTGGATGCTGTACTTTGTCAAATGCTTTTTCAGTATCTATTGAGAGTATTATATGGTTCTTGTTCTTTCTTTTATTAATGTATTGTGTCACATTGATTGGCAGATGTTGAACCGAAATTGGAGCCCTGAAATACATCCCACTTGGTTGTGGTGAATAATCCTCTTAAGGTACTGTTGCATCCTATTGGCTAGTATTTTGGTGAGAATTTTTGCATCTGTGTTCATCAGGGATATTGGTCTGTAATTCTCTTTTTTGATGGGATCTTTGGTTTTGGGATCAAGGTAGTGCTGCCCTCATAAAATGAGTTTGGAAGCTTTCCTTCCATTTTTATTTTTTTGGAACAGTTGCAGGAGAAAAGGTATTAATTCTTCTTTAAATGTTTGGTAGAATTCCCTGGGAAGCCGTCTGGCCCTGGGCTCTTGTTTGTTGGGAGATTTTTAATGACTGCTTCAATCTCCTTACTGGTTACTAGTATGTTCAGGTTTTCTATTTCTTCCTGGTAGTTGTGGTAGTTTATACATCTATAGGAATGCATCCATTTCTTCCAGATTGTCAAATTTGCTGGCATATAGTTGCTCATAATATGTTCTTATAATTGTTTGTATTTCTTTGGTGTTGGTTGTGATCTCTCCTCTTTCATTCATGATTTTATTTATTTGGGCCCTTTCTCTTTTCTTTTTGATAAGTTTGGCTAGGGTTTTATCAGTCTTATTAATTCCTTCAAAGAACCTGCTCCTAGTTCCATTGATCTATTCTACTGTTCTCTTGTTTTCTATTTCATTAATTTCTGCTCTGATCTTTATTATTTTTCTTCTCCTGCTGGTTTAGGCTTCCTTTGCTGTCCTTCTCCAGCTTCTTTAGCTGTAGGGTTAGATTGTATATTAGAGACCTTCCTTATTTCTTGAGAAGGGCTCATATCACTATATATTTTCCTCTCACTACTGTCTTCGCTGTGTCCCACAGATTTTGAACAGTCATGTTTTCATTATCATTTGTTTCCATGAATGTTTTCAATTCTTCTTTAATTTCCTCATTGACCATTCATTCTTTAGTAGTATGCTCTTTAGCCTCCATGTATTTGAATTCTTTCCAACTTTCCTCTTGTGATTGGGTTCTAGCTTCAGAGCATTGTGGTCTGAAAATATGCAGGGAATGATCCCAATCTTTTGATACTGGTTGAGACCTGATTTATGACCCAGGATGTGATCTATTCTGGAGAATGTTCCATGTGAACTAACGAAGAATGTGTATTCTGTTGCTTTGGGATGGAATGTTCTGAATATATCTGTGATGTCCATCTGATCCAGTGTGTTATTTAAGGCGTTTATTTCACTGTTGATCTTTTGCTTGAATGATGTGTATATTTTAGGGGTGTTAAAGTCCCCTACTATTATTGTATTATTGTTGATGTGTTTCTTTGATTTTGTTATTAATTGGTATATAGTTGGCTGCTCCCATGTTAGGGGCATAGATATTCAAAATTGTTAGATTTTTTGTTGAACAGACCCTTTGAGTATGATATAGTGTCCTTCCTCATCTCTTATTATAGTCTTTGGCTTAAAATCTAATCGATCTGATATAAGGATTGCCACCTCAGCTTTCTTTTGATGTCCCTTAGCATGGTAAATTATCTTCGACCCCCTCACCTTAAATCTGGAGGTGTCTTTGGGTCTAAAATGAGTTTCTTTTAGACAGCATATTGATTTTTTTTAACTTTATTTAAGCTTTATTTAAACATATAATGTAACCCCACCACCCTCTCCCAACCCCTCTTCCCCCCACCCCCCTCAGTTTGTTTTATGACATTAAGAGTCTCTTTTGGTTTGTCTCCCTCCCGATCCCATCTTCTTTCATTTTTACTTTTCCTACCACCTTAACTCCCACCCCCGTTGCGACGACATGGATGGAACTAGAGCGTATTATGCTTAGTGATTTTTTTTTTTTTTATCCATTCTGATACCCTGTGTCTTTTGACTGGGGCATTGAGCCCATTTACATTCAGGGTAACTTGAAAGATATGAATTTAGTGCCATTGTATTGCCTGTAAGGTGACTCCTACTGTATATTGTCTCTGTTCCTTTCTGGTTTACTACTTTTAGGCTCTCTCCTTGCTTAGAGGACCCCTTTCAATATTTCCTGTAGGGCTGTTTTGGTGTTTACAAATTCGTTTAGTTTTTGTTTGTCCTGGAAGCTTTTTATCTCTCCTTCTGTTTTCAATGATAACCTATCTGGATATAGTATTCTTGACTGCATGTTTTTCTCATTTAGTGCTCTGAATATATCATGCCAGTTCATTCTGGCCTGCCAGGTCTCTGTGGATTAGTCTGTTGCTAGTCTAATATTTTTATGATTGCATGTTACAGACTTCTTGTTCCAGGCTGCTTTCAGGGTTTTCTCTTTGTCACTAAGACCTATGATTTTTACTATTAGGTGATGGGTTGTGGAACTATTTTTATTGATTTTGATAGGGGTTTTTCTGTGCCTCCTATATTTTGATGCTTGTTCCCTTTGCCATATTAGGGAAATTTTCTACAATAATTCACTCCAATATACCTTCTGCCCATCTCTCTCTTTCCTCTTCTTCTGGAATTCCAATTATTCTAATATTGCTTCATCTTATGGTATGACTTATCTCTTGAATTCTCCCCTCGTGGTTCAGTAGTTGTTTGTCTTTCTTTTGCTCAGCTTCTTTATTCTCCATCATTTGGTATTCTATATCACTAATTATCTCTTCTGCCTTATTTATTCTAACAGTAAGAGCCTCCATTTTTTATTGCACCTCATTAATATATATATATATATTTAATATATATATATATATATATATATATTTTAATTTCAGCTTGGTTAGATTTTAGTTCTTTTATTTCTCCAGAAAGGGCTTTTAGTTCTCTGGACAGGATTTCTCTAATATCTTCCATGTCTTTTTTGAGCCCAGCTAGCACCTTGAGAATCATCATTCTGAACTCTAGATCTGACATGTTACCAATGTCCATATTGATTAGGTCCCTAGCTTTCAGTACTGTCTCTCGTTCTTTTTTATGTGTGTGTGTGGTTTTTCAACCTTTTCATTTTATCCAGATAAGTATATATGAATGAGGGAATAAAATACTATAAGGGTGGCAAAGACCCCAGAAAAATGTACGCTAACCAAATAAGAAGAGACCCCAGTCGGAGGAAATCTTTCTACTTCTCCCAACTGGGGGATAAAGAAGTTTAATATATATGTATGTGTGTGTGTGTATATATATATATATGTGTATATATATATATATATATATATATATATATATATATGTTAGACTGGTGAATAGAACAGAGCCACCCACTTGATCACTTGATTTGGGGTGCATTTTGGTCTCTTCAAAGAATTACCTCCTAAAATTTTAAAGAAAAAAAAAACTTTTATATATACAAAAATAAAGGTAAGCACAATGAAGGGATGGAATATGACTGTAAAGATGAAAATTTCTAAAAATTCTAAAAATAGAATTGATAAGGTAATTTGGTTGGAAGAAGAGCGAAAAAGAAAGTGGAGAGTATTTGCTTAGGCTGGAGACTAGAACAAAACCCTGTGATAGATTTAGAGTATATTTTGATCTATTAGAATAAATAGTATCTCAAAAAATTTTTAGAAGAAAAAACCCTATATGTATACAAAAAATAAAGTTAGATACAATTAAGGATAAAATATGACTATAATAATGAATGTTTAAAAATATTTTTTTAGAAAGTTATTATTAAGATAAACTAGTTAAAAAATGTTGAAAGAGGAAAGAGGAAAAGTTAAAAAAAATAGAATAAGAAAAAAAATAAAATTAAAAATATTTAAGTAACTTTGCAAGACTATAGAATCATGGGGAGAAAGCCATGAATTCCATGTTTTGTTTTCCCCTCCTCTGGAATCTGCTGTTCTCCTTGATCAGTGAGCTTGGTCTTAGATGGATGTTTTTGCTGATCTTCTGGGGGAGGGGCCTGTTGTAGTGATTCTCAAATGTCTTTGCCCAAAGTGCAATTGCACCACCCTTGGCAGGGTCTGGGCTCAGTAATCTGCCTGGGTTCACTCTGGATAGCTTTTGTTCCCTGAACACTTCTGTAGAGCTCTGGAGGATGAGGATGAAAATGGCAGCCTCCCAATCTCTAGCCTGGAGGAGCCAAGAGCTTGGGCCTCACTCCTCAGTGCGCCCTCAGAGAAAAGCACTCAGTCACTCCCATCTCTCTGGTCTCTGGCTGCACTCGGGCTCATCCAGCCTGTGACCGAGCATTTCTGTCTGGCACACAGCCCAATCTGGAGTCTCTAAGCCTAGGAGATTCCTGCTGCTCTGCTCTTCTGGTGGATGAAGTTGGGTCTCCCTGGATCTGCTACTCCTGGGGTCCCTGCTCAAAGAGCAGTAGTCTGAGTGTGCTGAGGATCAGAGCTGAGAGCTGCCTCCTCAGCTCTGTCTCTGTAGCCAGCTTCCCCACTCTGATATGTGCAAGCTCTGCTACACTCAGACACCCCTGATCCTTCTGTGACCTCACAGGACCTGAGACCACACTGTCTCTGCGAAGGCTCCACCCCCGCTTAGCCTCTGGAGCGATGTCCCTCAGTGGAGCAGACTTTTAAAAGTTCAAATTTTGTGCTCCATTGCTCTACCACTTGCCAGGAACCAGCCCCTCCCCCTGTGGTCTGTCTTCCTGTGGCTTCGGATTCACTCCTCTGCACGTCCTACCTTTCAGAAAGTGGTCAATTTTCTGTTTCTAGGACGGCTGCTCTTCTTTTCTTCGATCTCCTGTTGGGTTTGTAGGTGTTTGGAATGTTTTGATAACTATTTAACTGAACTCCTGCTTCCTGATGTCATCTCAGTCTGTTACTCCTCCGCCATCTTGACTCCTCCCCACCAGGTCACTTTTTTTTTGTTTAATGATTTTTTTATTTATTTGACAGACAGAGATCACAAGCAGGCAGAGAGGCAGGCAGAGAGAGAGAGGGAGGAAGCAGGCTCCCTGCTAAGCAGAGAGCCTGATGTGGGACTTGATCCTGGGACCCTGAGATCATGACCCGAGCTGAAGGCAGAAGCTTAACTCACTGAGCCACCCAGGCACCCCCAAGTTACCTTTTAATGCATTTTTTTTTACATAAGCAAAAGTTTGGGTGGAAAAGAGAATTTGGACTGCCATCAGAGAAGTCCTCTTTAGCCAATATTAAAGGATAAACAGAAAAAAATTAAAATATTTAGGGAAAAGCTTTGATCCACTTGAGTCAGATCTAATGAACCACTGATACCTTGTAAGGAACAAACTTCCTTTAGAAAATGTTTATATCTAATTCCATTAAAAACTCTGAAGACTCACAAATTTCATTTTTAATAATTTCTTAGTTAAGAAATCTTAGTTATTTCAGGTTATTAGGAAATATTAAGTAAATTGTCAAAGAATTATAGTAGCATATTTTCTCTCTTCTTCCTTTGTTACTCATTTTATGTTGTTATTAAGATTTCCATGTGATGGTATGTATAAGAGGTTTTATCCATTCTATATTTAAGAGGGAGACAACAGAAAACAATAGAAATAAATTTAGAATAGTTAATAGAATTATTTTTCTGATTCTTCAATGGTACTATTTATTTTTCTGAGCAAGCTACTTACCTTCTGTGCACTTGAGAAGCAAAGTTATTTGGTTCGAGGTAGATTTCTCATGTTTCGTGTGTGGGTGTCTGTGTGTGTGTGTTTAATTCTACAGAACAGAAAACATATTTCACAAATTATTGAATCTTTCTTAAGTCAAATATCTGTGAAGGTCGAGTTGTAAGCTATTTAAAACCGAATCTTTAGTTTCATTGTATCTGTGAGGCACCCAGAAAATTTGGGACTTTAATGATAGTATATCTTCATCATAATTTCACAATGTATTTTATTAAGCCAGAATTTCTGAATGGGTACAAAATGAATATTTCTGATATGGTCCTTTATTTTGTAGAAAGTGCCTGATGTTAATATGTTTGATTGAGAAATAATTCCAATAGCTTCACATCAACTCTGTGTAAGTAAAGAGAAAGCAGAATGACACTTTAATAGCTCTGCTTGTTTCAAAGAACTCATGAAGTGTCTTAAAGTGCCACTTCAATTATTAATAAAAAATTTAGACCAGAAGTGATAGATATGAACTAAACTCTAGAACACAAAAGAAGCAGAGGAAATCTGGAAGGCAGTCCTACTAGGTGAGCATGAACCATTTGCCTCTGCATTATATAAATCACATTACCAGATTTATTTAATGCTTGCATGTTTCTGAAATACCTATGTGGAGATCAGGTTTCTAATCTATGCCAAGTAAGTCAGAATAGCTCTTTGATAAAGGAGTTGCCATATGCCTTATCAGTTTGTCCTTTTGGGACTCTTTCATGGGAGAGCAAATTTGAGACATGATTTTTAATTCAATTGAAGATATTTTGCTCCTGAATTATTTCCCAAACTAAGATATTTTAGCCTTAATTTGCTAATTTATATTATCACATTTTTTAAAATGTCAGAGGCATGTTAAAAACTGATAAATACTCCAATATGCTTTGACATTTTTCTCTCTGTTTTGTAGTTGGATTTTTGCAGCTATTTGTGTGAACACCACTAGTTAGTATTAATTGTTAATATATACATTTTTGTTTTTGTAAAAGCTAATTATAGGACATTTTTATCAAGTGGAGGAGATATCAAGAAATCAAAGGTCATCAGTAGCAGGGTTTCAACAGCAAAAAACAAAACCAGTAAAAAATTCTTTACCAGAAAAATTTTATAAGAAAGCCATATAGAAATTTATAAACTCCTCTAAATTGCAAATTAATGACCTACATATATTTCATCCTCTGATGATATTTTTTATATTTTGTTGAAGTATAAATGCAAAACTTTCAATATTTGTCTTCAAAAATTGATATCAAGAGTGCTTTGGGAATTTACTTTTATTTTGGCATAGTGAGCTTTGTTAGCAATAATTTAGAACATTTCCATGACTTTTCTCGTACTTTCAGTTATTGAAATGTAATATTTTAATTTTGTGTTCCTCATAACTTTCAGTTATTGAAATGTAATATTTTAATTTTGTGTTGAATGCAATGCTTCCTCATCTTGCTACCATTACTAGTTTAATGGTACTGCTAATCTTCTTGCTATGCAACTTGACCTATGATGGGGATAACATGGCAGGATTCTTTTTAGAGTTTCCCCTCCTTGTTTCCTTCACTTGCCTTTCTGATGTTGTAGCAGGGAAGGGGAAAAGGCCCTTTTTAAGCTGCCTGTTCTTTCCTGTAGTTGTAATTGCTGGTTCCTTACATGAATATCATATGTATATGGTGAGAGGTCACTTGGTTTTGAATCTTTAATCATTTATCTTTAGAAAACAAATCTTGTTGTGTATGTTTGTGTGTATATTTAAATTGATTACTTAGTTGTATGCATATTTTATTTTCAATAGTATATGTGAAGTCCCTGACCATAACAACCATCTATTTCACTTGCTTATATGTTCCTATTCCCTGGTATAAGGCTGAGCATGTAAAAATACTCGGTGAATGATAGGTTAACAACTACTTTCTAAACCCCTATTAAAACAATGATTAAGTGGTTAAATTGATTGTGATGCTTATTGATGCTTATTCAGATTTGCTGTGTGTATAATTATCTGGCTACTGTACATACTTTGTAAAGATATGATCTATATAGACATGCTATTATAGTCACCATTTTTTACTGTTATATTCAATGTGACATGACAATTTTATTTCCTTTAACTCATCTCCATCAGCTTTTAGAGTTGATAATAATGTACATACACATTATATTTTTCAGTTTACTTTGGTGGAATGTCCTAGAAATCCTCCTCTGCCTTTCCAGATCAAATCTCTTCACTTCTCTATTTTGCACCAGTCATTCTGGAAACTGACCCATAGAAAAGAAAGACCAAATGACTCCTTTGACTTCTAACTTCTGATTGGGATCAATAGAAGGCTTGGGGGACACCTGGGTGGCTCAGTTGGTTAAGCAGCTGCCTTCGGCTCAGGTCATGATCCCAGCGTCCTGGGATCAAGTCCCACATCGGGCTCCTTGCTGGGCAGGGAGCCTGCTTCTCCATCTCCCTCTGCCTCTGCCTACCACTCTGTCTGCCTGTGCTTGCTCTCTCTCTCTAACAAGTTAAAAAAAAAAATAGAAGGCTTGGTCAGGAGATCTTGAAGGAAGGATTACTGTGAGGTCAGGGTTTATATTGACTTAATCCTTTTTTGTTAGATAAGTTTAGGTTGGCTGCATTTCTGTATTGACTACCTCAGCTTCTCTTAGGGATAATTCTTTCTCTATGTCCTATAAGTAATCTTTCTTCCACTTTCAGGTCTAGGTGGCTCACCTTCTGTTACTAATCTTGAGATACTGCACCATTCATTTTTTGCTGCTTTTCCTAAACAATGTTCATATTTTGCTAAATGCTCCCTTTATGAAGTTCCCCTAAAATTATCTGATTTGAGTGTACCATCTGTTTTCCACTCATAACCTGACTTCTATGAAGGATGGCAACAATTATGAATCCTACTACTTAACTTGGATCACATTTCATCTCCCAGATGACTTAGATGTTTATCACTAGTAGAGCAGTATCTAGGATTCGATCTTTGAAAATGAGTTTTTCTAGTAGAGCCTTTTCACTTGTGGTTAAGATGAAGTAGTAGGGTCCGGGTTTACCCTCTTGTATGAAACAATGGAAGAAAGAAAGTAAGGAAGAGAGAGAGGAGGGAAGGAAGGGAAGGAGGAAGGAAAGGATAAAAGGGAAAGAAAGAGAGGAAGAAAGGAAGGGAGAGAGATAAGAAAAGAGAAGAAAAAAAGAAAAGAAAAGAAGAAAATAAAAAGAAAAATTGGTTTGCTGGCTTTGAAAAGCAACAAAGAAAAATGATTCCTGAGTAAAGAGATTCAAACAAAGGGAGCCCTAAAATTTTTCTCCTTTCATTTCTGAACTTTCCAGGTGGTAGCAGAGGGAAAGTGAAACCCAACAGAGCCAGTGATGTTTCTGAGTTGAGGAGATGGAGCCAAGAATTCAGGAAGACCTAAATGGTTAGAGTTTTCAAGGAGGAACAATGGGAAGAAAGAGCTGTAGAGAATGAGTTCTACAGATATACAGGGGGTTCTCTAAGTCTTTAAATGGGTAATTGGTGAATGGATATGAGGAAATGGTGTGAGAAAGGGGAAAGAACCATCCAGGGAAAGGAATGCACAGAATAACTGTCAGTCCTCAGATAGGATCAGAGCTCTTTCATGTTCTCACCAACCAAAGTGGAAAAATTTTCATTATAAATGGGCTGAGGTTAGAGTACTCATAGGTATTACATCAGTGGTAGAGCAAAATTAGCTCTAGACTAATGGCTACACTGGTTCTGTCTAACACAGCTTAAAAGTAAGCCTCAAAAGGCTAAAACTATTTCCAAGAAACATAACAATTCCACAATGAGACTCAAGGATTAAAGGAGTATAAAAATCTCTAGCAAGACAAAATTCATGCTGTGTGATATCCAGTAAAAGATGATCAATCATGCAAACAAGCAGAAAAATATGATCCATGATGAAGGAGAAAATAGTCCAAAAAACCTGTAACAGATCCAGAATGGGATTAATATTGTAATTGGTAGAAAAGATATTAAAAGTTATTAAAACTGTTAATAATAAATGTAGGGATATTACTCAAACATCTTGGGTTCAAATCTTAATATCTTTGAAGCTTTGGGAAAATTTCTTAACCCTTTTATAGCTTAGTATTCTTCATGTGTAAAATAGGAATAATAATATCCCCTACCTCAAAGGGTTATTGTAAGGAATAAATGGGAACATACAGAAAGCTCATAAAAATGTGCCTCACATATAAATTTTTAAAACCCATTAAATTTTAGCTGTATTTGTGGTCTCAAGAAATTCAGGTTGTCAAGGAGGATTGCAAGGATGCATTTCTGCAAAGTTATGAATAAATTACCTTTTGAAACAATTCCTCACTTTGCTCAAATTTTTTTTTTCTGTGTGATCTCATAATACCCCTAATCATAATATTTTTTTCTTGAGTACTTCTTATTTAATGAGAGAAATGATGGGAGAGGCAAGATTCTGATTACTGTCTAAGTCATCTCTTTACTATTCAGAAAAACCCAAATCTGGATTGACTTGAAAATTAAGCCTTTAATAATATGGAAAGGGATTATTCACAGTTGTCTTTTACAAAGACATTTTCTTTCCTCCTAATGGTCTCTAAGAAACAATTTTCAAAATTTAGATCATTAAGTCATTTAATTGGTGACCTACTGTCTGATGTTTCAAAAAAATTGATACAAATATTAAACAGAAGGCAGAGATGAAATGAGTCTCAAATTCATGGCCTCATCCTTTTGATGGTTGTTGTAAATGCTTAAAAATAATATTGATTTACTGAGTTATTCAATAGTGAACTATTGAATGCTGAATTATTCACTGAATAGCTACTATATCAATAATCATTATGTGAGGAACTGTTCTGAGTTGTACTCTTGTCAGGTCTGTTTTCTCATCCTTTCTGTCTTCTGTCCTTAACCGCATGGTTGTTTGATCCCATCCAAACTTTAAAAATCTTTTATGTTCAGTTCAACCTCCGTCTTCTCAGCCAAGCCATCAATAATGATGAGGTCCTCTTATGAACTTCTAGCCCTTATTGTCTCAAGCTGTCATTTCAAAATAATTACATACAGTTGTCTGGTGCTTTTTCTAGTATTTAAATTTTGATATGCATATTCTGACTGTATGAATTAAGTTCTGTAATGGCAAGGGTTTTTTAGTGCAGTACTCAACATTCAAAGTGTTGAATTAATAATTATCCTTCCTAATGATGGTCTCTTGGACAAATTCTACTCTGATTTCACTTCATAAAATGCACTGAACCACATGATTGCATTCTTATAGCAACTCTTGGACATCCTAAAAAATTTAACAAATTCTGCTTTGAGAACATTTTATTATATGTTCTAAAGTGTATATACTCTTTCTTCTTTGTTATTCTGGGTGGCTAAAATTATAATGCACTTTACTTCTCCATGACTGACTTTAAACCTAGATGTGATAACATACCAGTCGTTTCCAATCTGGAATGCTATTTGCTATCGGGATAATTGCATGCCCTTTGGAAAGTACTTGATCAGACGTCTAAGTAAATTTCTCATGCAAGTTAAAACTTTTCCACAAAAAGAGAGAGAATATGCCTCAAACTCTTTGAGGATTTGTGTTTGGCAAGTCCTTTGCAAGTCCCTTACTCAGAAGGAATATATATGAGATGGATTGCTGCCTTTACCAGACTCCAAACACTTTTAATCCATAAAATAAGAAAGAAAGTTTGTCCCCACAAGAGAAGCACTAAGTTTGTGGGCTAGATGAGGTGGACTTTTGGTTATAAACATTTCAGAGTACAGATGTTCACTCTGTTCTTTACTCTTTCCTTTAAGAAACATACTGATCCAGGGACATAGATGGATGAATCAAAAAGAACAACCTGGGGTTTATTTAAATTCATTAAAGTGGTTAATTATTTTCAAGTTTTGGTATCTGAACTCTTATTGGTAATACATTAGTTCTGCACATCTCACAACTGGCCATGACATATGGTGCTAGCAGAGTCATTGAGAATCCCTGCCCCAGGTAAATATTAGAGGGACTGCACACCAGAGTTTAGGGGATAAAGTGTTAAAGGCTGATGACCACGCTGTATTTATTTTTTAAAAGATTTTATTTATTTATTTGAGAGACAGAGATCACAACTAGGCAGAGAGGCAAGCAGAGAGAGAGCAGGAAGCAGGCTCCCTGCTGAGCAGAGAGCTGATGCGGATGGGGGGCTGGATCCCAGGTCCCTGGGATCATGACCTGAGCCGAAAGCAGAGGCTTTACCCCACTGAGCCACCCAGGCGTCCCCACACTGTACTTATTAATGTAGTCTACGTCTGAGCTTAAGAACTACTAGCAGATGTTGTCAGCTTCCCACCTACATCCCTTTGACATTCACTGTCTTGTAAATGTGAGTGTCTTCAGGTTTTACTGTAAAGGTTTTATCTGACTCCAAAGGTCTGAGGCAAGGCAAGCCAGAAGTGCTAATGACCCCCACCCACCAGCTGCCCACAAATGACAAATGGGAACTGGTACATAAATATTCTAGCTCTCTCTTTCCTCCCACTGTAAAACTCTAGGACATAGTTCTCACCCTCTGCCAAAAAGTATGAGGCCAGATTGAATCCTAGTTTTCCACAGTGTTAACCTGCTTATGAAACACCCTCTATTGGCTTTCTTCCCTTCCTTGCCTCACTTCCCCACTCTCCTGGAATTATCACCTCAATAAACTACCTGCATATGAATCCTAATCTCATAGTCAAGCTTCTGGGAGAACACAATATAAGCCAGACACCAGAAATGATTATCTTTTCTTTGCATAAACTGTTCTCAAAGCTGAGCACACTTGAGATCTTACAGAGAAACGATGAAAGAACCACAAGAATTGTTAGCCCCTCAGTGAATAGGCAAATTGTAAATCAAGATTGGTGTCTTTCTCAGGAGTCTGTCTTCATTGTGTTTCACTATTAAAAAAAATGTTTTAAAAAGGTAGTAGAGAAAATTAGTATGCTGAATCATTGCATTTCATGCTCTAAATGTATTGTCTAGTTGTTGTCAATATTTGCTTAGCACCGTAGTAATAGGCAATGTCATCTGTAAGCATTTATGTCTGACAACTTGATTTTCATAGGTTTATTGCTTAGACAAACTGACTTTGATATTTTTCACTGGGCGTCTCAGTATAAACAAACTTCTTTTAGATTTAATATTTTACTTGATTCCTCAGAAGACAGTTATATTGATATTTTAATCTAAGGTGCTTTTTTCATTTTGAAATACTGAATTTATACTATCCGGGGTTTGTGAAGGAGATTTAGGTTGATTTATTGTTCTTTCTGAAATGTAAGAGATGCCATTTGGTTCTCTGACTAGACAATATGAATAAAAACATCACTTGGATTCCTTTCTGGGTTTTTCACTGATTTATAAGTCTAAGTACAATCTAATTAAGTTTTATATCTCTCAATTTCTCTTTATCAAGGGGAGAATACTACCTACCTTCCATTAAAACATTATTAAAAGATTCATGCGATTGTCTGTCTGAGGATGATGTGTAATATGTCTAATATGATTGGTTGACTTAACCAACAATTTAACTAAATTTTAATTTTGCGTTTGATTTCCATCCCTAAACTTCTGGTAAGAGAGGCGAATGAATGATATGGATGGTATTATATCATTAAGGTGTGGTGGGGGTAGGGAGTTTTATGAAGTTTGGGTTCATATAATCTCCCTTGCTATTAAACACAAGATACCTGAGGTGCTCCTCATTGCTGGGTACTGCTCCAACTGGCCACCTCTTTCTCATTTTTTTTTCCCCAGGACTGCGAGTTTCACCTCTGCTAACATTTTGGCTATTGATAGTAAAGTGGCAGCTGCTTCTATATTGTGATAATAAGCAGAGACATTGCTCAACTCCAATATACCCAAGGCTGGTTATATTATATATTACTCAGTTAAGAGCCCCTGTGGCTGAACTACACTGACTGCAGTGCAAGAAGCAGTCTCTTCTAGGTGCTGGGACTGAGTGCTCATTCACCTCTCCTTTCCCAGCCCTCTTAGAGTTGTGAATGGGGGTAATAAGTAATTCTAAAGGCTAACAAGGATTGAGTATTTCCCATATGCCAAACACTGTGCCCACTGTGCTTCCTGAATGCCCTTATGTAATCCTCAAAACAATTCTGAGAGGTGTTACTTTATTTCCATTTGATAAATGAATTGAGGCACATACCTGAGGCTTAATATGTAGCTGCCCTGCCCTTAAATTCCTCAGATTTAGAAGGAGATGGGCATAGTTTAAATCCTGTTTTTGCCACTTACCAGCTAAGTAGCCAAAAGCAATTTTCATAATCACTCTAAATCCCATTTGTCGCTTCCGAAGCGTGGGTCTGATGGTAGCTGCCTTGCATGGCTTAGGAAAGTTTGGCGAGTCCAAAGGAGGAAATCATAACTAGATGACGTGTTGTGTAGAAAATAAATTGTAATTTGATGTTTATTATTCACACATCTTAGTTAAAGGAACATAACTGTATTTCATTCTCACTCAGAATCTCCAAAAATAGAAAAGAAGATCTCAATGCATTATACCCAATGACAATTTCAGTTACATGGACTGAAATATTCAAGAAAATCACCTGCCTCTTTTTTGTCTCTCTCTTTCACTTCTTCCACATACACACTATACCAATCATCCTGACTTTTTAAATAACCAGGACTAAGATATTAAATCTCAGGCTAACAAGGTCTTGGAAAGTCCCCAGGTGTATGGAGGAGCAAAAGCAATTGCTTTCATTTAAGTCAGTTTCCTACAACTGAGAAGTTTGTTGGGAAAAGTAATTTTGAATATTAAGAGAAAAAAAAAGGTGAATTTTTTTCTGGGGGTCTTTCACAATTTTTTAAAATAAAACAGACTTTAAAGAGTATGCCTGGGACACAGAGTTCATAAAATTTATTTTGAACAGACTTCCACAGAGGGCAGGTATTTTCACATAAATGGAAAAAAGATGGGTTCTTGGAAAAAAAATTTCTATGGAGGCTCATTCCCTTTCAAGTTAAATGAGGAGAGTTATTATGTGTGATGATTGTTTTTATGTGTTAACTTGGTTAGGGCAGGGTACTCAGATATTTAGTCAAGCACAAGACTAGATGTTAGTGTATTTTTTAGATGAGATTAACAATTGAATTGGCAAGCTGAGTAAAGCAGATCACCCTCCATAATGAGGATGGGCCTCTTCCAGTTAGTGATGGTCTTAAGAGAAAAAAAGACATGTCCTACATGAAAGAGAGAATTCTCCTTTCAGCCTGCCTTCATACCTGAGCGCAATATTGACTCTCCTCTGAATCTCCAGCCCGTTGGCCGACTCTGGAGATTTTGGATTTCCTAGCCTCCAGAATTACATGATCCAAGTTCTTTAAAATTCATCCCCATGTATTTATCTATCTACACATAGTATTGGTTCTGTTCCTCTGGAGAACCCTGACTAATACAATGTCTTTGCCATCTTTCATAGCTCTCAACAGCACACAGTGGGTGCTCAGGAAGTAAAAACGAGGGGCAGCAAATGCTCTCAGATGAGGCATGGAAACAAAGTCTCTCCCACAGAATACATACATATGGGAAGATCATCTCTCCAGGAACGCTTATTCTGGTTCAGGAGAAGCCCCCAGTCTCTCTTAACTTTTTTTGGATACACCCTGGCCCCCCTCCCCTTTTTTTAAAATCAACACTGAGCTTCATTTTATTGATTTCTCATGAAGTTAAACACAGCCTTTTCCAACCCCTGCCCTCCCCTGTTTCTTCTCTCTTTCCCCCTCTCTAACCCCAAAAGTCATCTGATCTTTTCCTGGCCGCACCTTCTGAAATCTATGAATGGTGAAATTACATAATTAATGGAGAGTTGAGTAAGTTAGTAGTAGAGTGCCAGAAAGTCCACACTATTCTCTTCTGTCCCTTCATCCCTGGCTTTCCCCTTGGACAAGCGCAGTTATGGCAGCAGATACAAAGGAAATTAGCTTTGAAAACTCTGGCATGCAGGAAGTCCCCATACAATAGCTTGGAATAAGGAGTGGTGTGTATTAAAAAGCTTTGTGAGTATTCACCACCATCTGCTCCTATCAGGACTGTCAGTTCTGCATCAGTCCCTTTCTCTCTCTCCTACCCTGCTCCTACACGCTATGGGGGTGTCCTGTGTTATCCTTGGAACAGCCATCATCTGGCAGCTTTTTTTTAACATATGTGCAGCCAGTATTGCTGCTTTAAGCAGCTCATCCACTTAGAAGCCCACTAAAATGAGGAAAAATACTTTATTTTTACATGGGGAATGTTTGCAATAAAAGGGGCCTCTATGTTTTCTTAAAGCAGTAATACCATTCTGTCCAGTCTCAAAGTCCAAAACCTTATTTCATTTATGTGCATGGGGCATTGGCGCCAAGAACAAGAGAAATCATTTCGGTGGGTTCACTATGGTGATTCCTATTTAAAATTAACATTTTTATTTTTGAAGGTAAAGGATTTACATATTTGCCTCAAAGATAATCTGTAGATTAGTATTTTGGAATAATATCTATACAGACAAAATGGGAGAGGTACTGTGTTTGGAGGTCTTCGGAAGGATGGCAAATAGATAAGAAAAAAGCAATGACAAAGAGTATGGGTTCCTGCCTTAATTTTGTGAAATTTTCATATTGAAGAATGTGTAAGAGCTAATTCTGTGGTCTTCCTTGGAATGAAGAATAAAGATCTGAACACCGACAGCACTATCTTTCAGAATAGCAAATAACTTTCTATCTGTTGTATGTGCTTGAAATTAGAATTACTGCATGTAACAAAAATGAAAAGGCTCACTGATTTGGATGGTGCTGAATAATGGGGGGGGATGTATGTGAAGGGGCTGTACATATTGTTCCAGGAATAGAAAGCTGATGGATATGCTCTCTATCCATATTTTGCTTAAGCCAAATAGGAGAGATCGCTTGTTTTATAAGGTGTCAGAGTAAACTGTTGTCACACAATGGGAAAGCTTCCTAACGTATGTTATCACTGGTCAGAAACAGGGAGTCTAAACAAAGAGAGGCCTTTTCACAGATTCCTTATTTTATTTTTAAACTTCTTATTTTGATTTTCTAATATTTCTCTTAATGAGCAACATAAGCCAGAATAATTCTCTTACTGTACTAATGAAAATAATTTTTGGAATGAAAAAGCCCAATTTTTTTTAAAGATTTTATTTATTTATTTGACAGACAGAGATCACAAGTAGGCAGAGAGGCAGGCGGAGAGAGAGGGAGGGAAGCAGGCTCCCTGCTGAGCAGAGAGTCCGATGTGGGGCTCGATCCCAGGACCCTGGGATCATGACCTGAGCCGAAGGCAGAGGCTTTAACCCACTGAGCCACCCAGGTGCCCCCCAAAAAGCCCAATTTTATTTCATAGAATATTTATTGAGTTGATTTACTTTGTTAAAAGAATATATATTGAGGTGCCTGGGTGGCTCAGTTGGTTAAGCATCTGACTCTTGATTTCAGCCTAGGTCATGATCTCATGGTCATGAGATTGAGCCCTGCATGGGGCTCCAGGATGAATGTGGAACCTGCCCAAGATTCTCTCTCCCTCTCTCACTGCTCTTCCCCTACCCCAAGCAGTATGCATGCTCTGTCTCTCTTTCTCTCTCTAAAAAACAATTATATATACATACATATATATATATATATATGCATACTCATGAATATATATGTGAATATACATGTGTATATTCACATATACACAAATAGAAAAATAAGTAGAATATTTTATCCTCTTAGCACCATGTCTACGATTGTTGATAATGAGCTGATGGCTGTGTAATTTTTTATTTTCAGAAATTAATATAAAGACAGTATTTTATATATTAAATATAATATTAAATATAATTACATATTGATTTTCTATTTAAGTTAAACTTCTCTAGTTAAAAATATAAGGAAGAAATTTCATAAAGGGAGACTTCCTTATTAATTTTTTAATCTTATTTTTCAATTAAATCCTCTTACAAATTAGCCACCAAGAAATTGGGGAACTAGCACTTCCGGGCTCATCTTGACCCCTAGTTCCTGGATTTCTCTGTATCCTCTTTGTCTGGACCCTTGTAGTTTTATTTTTCTCTCAGGGCAGCTGAGAGAAATAATACCATTGTTATTCTGCTTAGCAAGTTGATTTGTCCAAGTTATGGTGAGTCCCATCACTTCCTTAATTGCTGCTGGATACACTCTAATTTTAAGGAATTCAGATATTTAGCTTAAACTAAAAAAAAAAAAAATTCCTTTGAGGCAATGACATCCACAAAAAATTTATATAGACAGGCAAGGTAAGAGATACAGATAAAAGGGGAATTTGAACTGTTTGGAGTTTGCAGGAGAATAATTATTCCTTTTAGGGTAGAACTGAGCTGAGACCAATGCAAAGGAAAAGTTGACGTTATAAGAATGAGACTAATGGAAAGAAGAGGGTTCCAGAGAATAATGAGTGAGAGGAATTAGCTTTGCCAGTGAGGGTGATGGAAGATCCTGAAGACACAGAGGAGTGTTTAGAGAAAAACTGTGGAGGAAGTCCAGCGAATTCATGTGGAATACATGCAGTTTTCTCAGAAAGGAAGAGGGTAAACTGTGAAGAGGGAACAAGAAGGTAGGGAGTTTAGAGAATGAACAAAAAATAGGGGTGCCTGGCTGGCTCAGTTGATTGTCTGACTCTTGATTTTGGCTCAGGTCCTGATCTCAAGGTTAATGTTGGGTGCCATGGTCGTTGGGGAGTCTGCTTGAGGGTTCTCTCTTCCTCTCCCCCTCCCCCTGCTTGTGCTCTCTTTCTGAAAACATTAATTAATTAAAAAAGAATGAACAAAATAGAATGTCTGTCAGATATGAGAGAAGTCAATGTGAGAGAAATCCAGTAATTTCTAAGAATTCTGAGGATTTGGCTAAGCGGAGACAAACATGGATGGCTTAGTGATTCAATCTGGTCTGGACTAGTTTTATGAGTTTTCTAGTTATTTTTTTCAAGTCTGGATTAAGAGTAAGTAAGTAGATAAGGGAGGTTAAAAAAAAAGAAAAATAAGAACAGCAATTATTGATATCTCACTAAATTCCAGGCACTGAGGGAGGAGACCTCATTGTCTTAATCAAGGAGGTGCTATGACTTATGTGTGGTTGAAGTCTGGTCCTGGACAATCCTCTGAAAGAATTCAGGGAGGACGAGGTGATTTATGGGGGTTCCAGGTACATAGGAGAGTCAGGGAAACTAGGTGAATTGGGAATATGTGGAGAAGCCAAGGAGCCAGAGGTCTTGTTGGAGCTAGAAGTGGTAGAAAGGAGAGTGAGCAAAGAATGAAAAGACAACAGGAGGTCATGATCAAGAGAGAGATTTAATATTGGGGTTGTTTTTTCCCTCATTGATGAAGTAGCCCAGGAAGTGATCCTGCCACTGAGAGTTAAACTAGAGGACACTATTAGACTTGAGAAGGCCAAGGAACTTTTTGACTTTTTTTTTTAATCTAAGAATCTCTTACTTTTTGACAAATGAATTGAATAAATTATTGAAAATTGGCTAAAAAACAAAAATCCTCCAGCTCGTTTGGTATGATTAAGAGGTTCCTGTGTTATGTTTCCAAATCTCTGGTAAGTGAGAGTGCTCTAAATTAATCTTATGCCGAAAACTGAGAATGTTACAACTCCAGATACAGATTCCACTGTATTCACAGCTAAAATCCATCATCAAATGGTTTAATTGTCAATTGCAGCGATTCATCTGCAATTTCTAAAGCCTATGAAGACTATAACAGCACATAGTATGCATTTGTTTACTTCAGATGTTGATTTGAATGCATATAGTGAATCATTTTGTTGTATGCCTGAAACTGCTACAGTGTTGCTTATACCTCAATTAAAAATAAATAAAATATTGATTTGAACATTCTACAATACAGTAAATTCTAGGAATACAGACAAATGCTTACTGTAATGGACTGAGATTAGAAACAAAAACACAGGCAAAAATCCACCAATTTCTGGTTTCTTGTGAATTTTGCTAGTAAATTTTTTTTTCTGGGACCAACAAACCGGTTCCACAAAAAGAGCCCTCATCTTCTAGAGATCATCCCTGTTATTCTGCCACTTTCCCCACCTCGTTTCTGTATTCATTTGTTCAGCTCGCTGAAATATAGATTAGTGAGCTATGGTATATATTATATTTTTTGTGGGTTGTTAATGTTTTCCTATTATTATTTTCTTTGAAAATTCATGAGGAAATAACTACCATGAAGGACGGTGTAAGGATTCTTTAGTACCTTACCTTTTGAGGCTTTTATTTGATATTTTTAAGATTATATATGCATAAGGATGTTAATGCCAATTAGCAGAAAATAGACTTTGGTATTTCCTACTGTTTCCGATCTTTTTTTCTGAACAAGATATATTGGAGATGGAGATAATACATATAGCACTTTTATGGTCTTGGTAACATTCTTGCTTTTAGAGACCCATTTAAGTGCACACTTTTGTTTAGCTTCCTCTGTGTTTCATCAGTCCAGCATGATTACCTTAATCACACTGATGTAGCCTCATCCTGGGGGATCCCCTTGCCCCAGCAGCAGACCCAATAAAACAATGGGGAAGGAAATGCCAATAAGAAAGGTGAAGTCATACCAGATGAAGGGAGATTTTGCTGAGTTTGCTAAGGGGATTTGCCTACATAGTAAATGGTCTGTGGTGAAGTGTAACTCCATCACTGGGAACTTGGAACCATAAAGAGATTCTATCCCAAGCCAGGGGATACAGATCATGTCTCCTCATATAAGAAGGGTGAGTTGGGATGATGTTGCCAGACCTCAGTTCAGATGTGGAGAGCAAAGAGAAAAGACAAAAAGAAACCCGGGGTAAGATCAATCAATCAATCAATCAATCAATCAGAAAACTTGAAACTAAGCCCTTAAAATGCACAAAGGGATTTTCTAATGTCGGACTATAGTATTTCATAGCCCAAATACCCTTAATTTCCACTTGTATGCTTTACTCCTTTTTTCTTTAAGGACAAAAATATTTTGGTGCAGCTGACAAAAGCGAAAGTGAGTTTTTAGAAGGCCAATCCATAGACGATTATTACCGTGATAGCGGATGATATGCATGGTTAAGTTAAAGTGCAGATTCTGATTCAGTAGGTCTGGTGTGAGGCCAGAGTTCAGCATTTCTTTTTTTTTTTTTAAAGATTTTATTTATTTATTTATTTATTTAACAGATAGAAATCACAAGTAGGCAGAGAGGCAGGCAGAGAGAGAGATCGCGGAGGAAGCAGGCTCCATGGCTGAGCAGAGAGCCCGATGTGGGGCTTGATCCCAGGACCCTGAGATCATGACCTGAGCCGAAGGCAGAGGCTTTAACCCACTGAGCCACCCAGGCGCCCCGGGTTCAGCATTTCTAACAACTTTCCAGATGAGGTTGAAACTGCTAATTGCTAATTAGATGTCAGCTCCAGTCTTTTCTTGATGCCTTTATTTATCTACTAGTGCTTCCTGAGCTATGAGATAAATTGCAAAACCTAGAGCCATTCCTGGATCACCTGTATTTATATCTGTATTCCTAGCGAGCTTTCTAAATGAGCACCAGTGTATAAATTTGCAGGTGTCCTTCAGTGCAGCAGCTGCATGACTTTTGTTCTTTAAAGTATGGTATTATAAGTTTATTGTCATAGGCCACATAATAATAGTGGAATCAATATTGAGACGGTGTCAAGATGCTTGTACTATATTTTATACTCTGCATCTAACGGGTTATCTTAGACTAATAACCTTTCAGTACTCTTTCAACTTGGTGATTCAAAGCCAGTGAGCATAAGATAGACCTATTTAGCTTAAGATGTCATTCTCTAGTATTTATTGGCTTTGAATAATAAATGCAGCTTTTCCTGCATGTCTCTCTGCTGAAGTTGCTTTTTCCAGTGGGAAGATGTTTCTTCAAGATCACTTGAAAGCCTAATGATTTTTAATTCCTCCTAAAACTACTTTTTCCCTCCTTATCTTTCAGTTCGGATCTATTTTAAGAGGAGAGACCACACCCACAGGCCCCCAATGATCAATTATTTCTTCTGCCTGGATTTTTGTTATGCAACCCAACTAGGTTGCTCTGCTACAGGGAGGCTCACAAGATAAATTGCCTCCCTTTGGCTGTGTCGTTTTCTTCAATTACACAAACAGCAGCCAGAGAATCTGGAGAAGATGAGAACTACAAGATTTCTGGGAGATGCTAACAATTAGCACTTGCATTATTAGTCTCTGGAGGTTCTTAAAGTTCAGCGTCCCTCATGGCATTGTCAGAATAGCAAAGTGACAGAGGAATGGGCAGCAGTCAGGCACCATTCAGCTGCCCAGGATAATGCTCTCTGTGGGCACAGGGCTGTTGGCCTCCAGAGTCCCAAGATCTACCCAGGAATCAACAGATACTGCATGGCCATGATGAGTTTAACTGTATCTAATCAGTCTGGAGGGCGGATAGCTGTGAAAAACCTTGTTACCCTGGGAGGGAAGCCTATCTTTCTCTAATAAAACAGAATGTAGTTACTGTACCAGTCATTTTCTAAAGCACTCTCCTTTGTATTATTAATTTTTTTGAAAGTACAAGTTTGAGAAAGTCTTTAGGGACACCAAGCTTATCAACTCTATTCATCTTCTGAGTGAATGAATTTCTTTATGAGAATAATGCTCTTGGAATGCTATTTTGTTTGTGGTTCTCCTAGGAGGGAGCTTTCTATCTCTCTGCCTCTTCTGCTCTGTTTAAGAATGAAGCTCATAATGATACGATTGTCAAAAGAAAAGAAATACATCCCCAGACCTCCTAGACTGAAGTATTTAAGAAGAGTCAAAATTTTCTGGTAAAACCTTCCGTACTATCATTGTGCAGGCACTTTTTCAGCTTGTACTATCAGTGGGCTCTGAAACACACTCTGAAGTAGAAGTTTATAGACAATAGGTAAGTAAAATGCAGAGCAATCCACATGCCAGAGAGCTGTGTTCACCTCAAGATATGAAAAAGAGAAGTAGACCTCTGTGTAGCATACATGATGTGAAGAGCATGGGGAAAGTATGGGCTTTGGAACTGGACACCTACACCTTAAAATATCCGTCTGCTGGGACGCCTGGGTGGCTCAGTTGGTTAAGCGGCTGCCTTCGGCTCAGGTCATGATCCCAGCGTCCTGGGATCGAGTCCCACATCAGGCTCCTTGCTCGGCAGGGAGCCTGCTTCTCCCTCTGCCTCTGCCTGCCTCTCTGTCTGCCTGTGCTCGCTCCTGCGCTCTCTCTCTGTCTGACAAATAAATAAATAAAATCTTTAAAAAAATACATACGTCTGCTTTGTGACTGGGCACATTTCTTTCTATTTGTGTTTTCCATTTTTGCTATTTGTGCCATAGGGATAATGGTACCTTCTGCACAGGGTGGTTGAAAGGATCAAATCAGATTGGTATGTTAATTTCCCGGGATTTCGTACATGACCAAGAGACATTAGCTTTGCTAACACACTTTCAGAGGTGCTGAAAAAAGCACTTTCACAGGTGCTGCTCCTGCCTTCATTTGTAGCTCTTTTATGATTCTTATTCCATCTCGATGAAATTACTTTTCAAGTCTGTTTAGGTTTCGATTTTCTCTTAAGACAGGGATCATACAATATTAAGATCACTAGATTTGGGGTCAGAGTATTTGGGTTCAACCAATAGTTTTTTACAGCAGTGAAGAATGGGAATACTTCTTAAAGTAGCTGTGCTGATTAAACGGGTACCCTCTCTTGGTACAGTGCCTAGCGGGTCTTTTTTTGCATGGTCAGTGCCTAACAGTGCCTGACATGTCTTTTAGTATATGTGCTGCCGAAGCAAGCACTCCTGGCATATATTTTATATGTATAATGCCATAGCTTAATGAATAAAAGAATCTAGGGATGAGTGTGTGAATGTGTGAATAAAAAAGAGCATTAGATAGAAAGTCAGAGACTTGGGTTCTAATTTTGCCTTCAATTTTGCCTCTGTACTGTGTGACCTTGGGAATACACTTTGACTCTCTCGGTTCTGGTGTCTGTCATTGTAAAGAAGGACTGATCTGTATGAACTACTTAATGTATAATGTGTTTTTTAGCTTTAATCTGCAAGACGCAAAAATCTGAGATTTTGTCAAGATTTGAGGCTTTTGATTTTTATGAAAACTTACATTTCAGCAACACAAAAATGGCCTGGTAAATGGGAGGACACATGCATTTTATTCTAACATCCTAAGTATGGTAAGGGCGGACGCAAGAGCAAGGGGTCCTTGAAAGATATCCACTGAATGGCTTCATTCACCTGTGTAATGACAAGTGATTAGTTCTGGACAATGGAAAACAAGACCATCAAATAGCGGTCTAACATTTCCGACTTACTAAAAGTTGGTATCTTTCTCTGAGGAATATCTTGGCAGTGAAGGACCTATGGGCTCTTAGGATGCAAAGACTTGCCTTGGCTACTTCTACGAAATAACACACACTGCTGTACCGCGTGGCGATTTTAAGATGGTGGTTCTCAAAGTGTGGACCAGCTGCACTGACAACTGTGGGAAACTTGGAAATGAAAATTCTCAGGCCTCACACCAGATCTTCTGAACCAGAAATTGTGTGGGTGGAGCCCGGTGACCCATGATCCAGGTGATTCTGATTCACACTAAAGTTTGAGAATCGTTGGTTAAGGAGAACAAAATGTTCCATGCTGACCAGTCTTCGGGACCTCGGTTTGTCAACTGTTCACAACTAATCTCAGTGAAGTGCTTTCTCATAAAATAGAAACTATTTCAATATTTCACTGTGTATTATGTATAAATGTTCACATGCTCAAAAATATATTCTTCCACTTTCTAAACATAGCAATGATCCTGTACCTTTGTTTGGAGAAGAAAAATGATCTGATTAGTGAGGTCATTTATTTTTACCTATAGTTAGCATAGATACATGCATTCTTCTCTCTTTTCCTCTCTTTAAAAAAAAAATGCTCTCAAGTTATCTAGGGTAGAGAAGACTTCTAGACACTCTGGGACGAAATTACTTTGTTTCATATACCAAGGGCCCAGCAGCCATGTTGCCTTTGAGTTTAGAACGTCCACAAAGCCTTCTCCTCATCACATTTCCCTTTGTCTTTGTTGAGGCAGAAGGAGAGATCAGTAGCAGTGGGAGCGACTGCTTCCCTTTTGCAGGTTTTCTGTGTGATTCTATTTCACTTCCTTCACTCTCCCTTAGTTTCAGAAATAATGAGGAAAAATTTCTCTCTCCTGTACTTTTTATCATAGAGCAAAGAGAAAAACCTCATTAAAGTAATGAAGTGATTCCAGCATGATTAATCATGTCCCAAAGCCATTGACGTCCACAGGTAATGAAAACACTCAACTACCCTAAGCTCTGGTTATAAGATAAAGTTATCTGCTCCTTTTTCGGCAATTGTGGATATGCAGGAGGGAGCAGGCTTTGGCACCGCCAAACTTAGATGAATGATCTGTTTCATCTTGTGCTGCAGCTGGATCAATTTGGTCACCAGGAGTAGACAGATTTCATCCGAGCCTTTTGACAGAAATTCTTTTGGCACAGAGAAATCATTGAAGAGTTTGCAATGTTTGTTGTCATGAAATGAATTTAAACATGGAAAAAAGGAGAAATCCTGCAGTTAGGCAAACATAATGGAGGGGGAGGAAAATGAAGGCTCAGTGAACATTTTAAGCTATTCTTTCAAAGAAATACAGTTTATGGCTAATTGAGCACTGCAGTTGGAAGATAGTGGGTAGTCAGTCACCTGCTTAACTTGGGCCAGACCTTTGTTTCTAAAGAGTTGGATTTAAAGACATTAAGGGACTTTATTGATGTAATTGTTCTCAATTATAGGAGGGAATATATGTGAAATTCATTTGTACATGGTATCTGTTTACCCTGATTTATGAGATGGATTCTGATCAGCATTTGCCATAGGGAAACAGTTGCTTATGTTATTACTACTTTTTTGAACTGAAAGTAGACTGAAATAACATGAATCATCATATGTTTTTATGAAGCTCTAAAACCAAAGATAAAACAGCAGATGTTTGGATTTTAGTTAATAGGGATAAGATGCTTTATTGTACCACAAAAGGAAGTTCCATAGTCACTGGCAATGGATGAAGATATTTTGAAGCACATAACTTCTTCCAAAGCGAAACACACCAATAAATAAGTTATTAGAAGACATCTAGAGATATGGATTGACTGTAAATGGAATTTACAGCTTGATATATGTGAACTGAGTTGCAATACCAATAACACAAATGCTCAGCCATAATAGGATTCCTAAGAGAGTGGGTGGTTATAGGTCTCCAAAGCCATAATAGCAATCCCCTCTCTCTTTAATGGCTAATCTTTCTCCAATCATGTTCTGTAGGTAATGCTGTGGATGGGATTTAGTCATTTAATTATGAGGCTAGGGAAGAAAGGGCCATAAACCAAAGCTCATGTTACTCAAGTAGAAATAAAAACTGGCTGTCTTAAATCCATCTCATTGTGGTAAAGGCAGAAGGTTACTAGGAGATATTGAAGTATTTTCGTTCTAAGGTAAAAAGCAAGAGTTCATTCTCCATATTTTAAAATTAGACCTTTTCCAAGTTTCTTAGTATTTCACAGATAGTCCTCAAGGCTTACAATGTAAGCTCCAAGTATCATTATCCTTTAGGGTATTTACACACTTCAACTATTTCAGTGAAGATCTGTTTATTTAGCACTACGTGAAGTATTGTACTTTCAGAATACCCGTTTTCCTATCACTTATATTAAGCCCTTGGTATAAAGTCAAGGGACTCAGGTGATATTTGAATCGGTTCTCAAAGGAGCCAGCTCTTACATCCACAGGGCAAGCATTTTTGTTTTACACCATCTCTCACACAGCTTATAGGCTTTTCAAGTTTTAGAGCAATGGGTCTCACCCCTGACTGTGTATTAGAAGCACCCAGGGAGCTTTAACAACTATCAGTGATTGGTTCCTCCTGCATACCAGTCAAATCAGATTTGCTTGAGGTGAGTCCTAGGCATTGATATTTTTTAAAACTTTCCAGGTAATTTTAATGTGATCCCCTACCCATGATCGAGAGCCAGTGTTTTCTAATCTTGATTAGAGAAGAAAATGTGCATCCCATTTTGTTTCATCTTCACTCGTTTTCTTCTGGGCTTAAAATGATTAAATGATGGCCAACTCTTTGCATCTTTTGCTGTAAATTTAAACATCTCCTTTATTGTAGTACTTACTAGTGGCCAAATATATTTTCATTGATTGAAATACTACTGAAATTATTAGAGTCTTGGAAAACACCTAAGATTCAAGTTTTTGTTTCTAGGTTGAATTCTGTTATCAAGTATTCTATCTCAGGGCCCACTGCTTGGGGAAAAAAAAAATGCCATGCACATGAAAGATATTAATTACACAAAAATATAGCATTATACTACTTTATTGTCCTTATTTTCATATTTTCATAATATTTCTATTTTATATGCTTTTGTTATTTTTTACCTTTTGTCACCCTCCCTGATTCCCTGTGTGATTTGCCTCTTAGATGTATCTTTTAACTAGAGATTTTCTTCTGGTGCAGGATTCATTTTTGCCTATTAATATTTTAACATACTATGAAATATTTAAGACTTTGAAAACAGCATAAAGAAAAATGTGACAAATACCCATTTACCCATCACCAAACTTAAGAACTAAAATATCATCAATATAATTGGAGCCCCTCTGCATCTTTCTCCTTCATTGCGTTGCCAGGTTTAGCAAATTAAAGATACAAGCCACCAGGAAAATTTGAGTTTCAGAAAAACAACCAAAAACCTTTTAATATTTCCAAATATTGAATGGGACCTACTTATACTAAAAACACCATTGTTATTTATCTGATATTCAGATTCTACTAGGCATCTTCTATATACCTGGCAATTGTACTCTCAACTCTACATACATTTTTTTATATTTGCTTTAGATAAGCAATGATTTAAATGTTTATATAACTGACATCTTAGTATATATCTTATTATAGGTATATCTTTGTAATCTTTTTATTGACCCATTAACATATTTTTGAGTAATCCATTTTATTCATGCAACTCTAGTTGATTTATTTTCAATGCCATATAGTATTCCATTGAGTGACTATTCCCCATGTTATTTACACATTCTTTGGGTGGCTATAAAAGCAATTTCTAAATTTTGCAGTTACAAATAATGCTGCTATGAACATTCTTTTATGTCCTCTCATGTAGTTATTTGAGGTTCTTTGGGATTTACATCTAGGAATGGATATTAGATTTTATTTTCTATTTATATTTATATATATTTATATTTTTAATATTTATTCCTTTTTTACAATTTAATTTTATATGTTTCAGTGTTCCAAGATGTTTATCAGGGAGCACTGGGTGTGTATAAGCAATGAACCTTGGAACCCTGTATATAACATTTCTGTTCATCAGTTGGCCAATATTTGGAATGGGAGGGGAAACTAGGCTTTTGAATATACTGGAAATGATAATGATGTCTCATTTATTGACAATTTGTATTTTCCGGTTATTGTCTTAAATGACATATAGAATTCATGTTATGATCCAAAAATGCTAGAAGTAGGTGCTATAAAATATTGATAATGATGATGAGGACTCTAGTTTTGACAACAGATGTGTTTTTAATTTTTTCTCATTTGATTCATATTACACTCCTAGGAGGAGGTATTTTTTATTTGTAGATGAGAAATAGATAAGGTTTAGAGAGGTTATATAATTATCTCAAGTCTTTCAGTATATCAGCACATGATAGACCCAAGTTTAAAACCTGAATTTTCTATATTCAAACCTCAGGTTTTTCCTCTTTGTTATAACTTCTAAATGCATATAAGTATAAAAAAAGTAATTTTGGAATTTCATGTTCAAAGGCATCTTTTTAAATACTTTCTCACATTCAACAAATTGTTTAGGTAGCATGCATTAATAGTCTAATTGCTTTGAGAAATGTGGCAGAACATATATTGTATTTCTTAACTTGGAATATATTTTGTTTTAAAATAAGTTCCAATTTGCATTTAACTAATGGGACCAGGTGCAGGCATGCTATCTCTTCACTGCATGGTTCCAAGCCTGATTAGTAGACTGTGCTCTCTCCTTACTGACAGTGATCCAGAAGAAAAATAAATGATGGCAATCATCTTGCAAACATTGCTATTCCTAATGTTTGCAAACACTCAATAAAGAAGCTATGAACAAAGTTCTTGATATTATTCTATATATAGACATTAAGTTTTTTTGGATTATAAACATTTAAATTTATGTCTCTTATTGTAGATAGAAAAAATAGATATTTCAAGACATTGGGCAGTTTACTCCAAGTTTTATTAAACCAAAGAAACAGAAAGGTTTTGGCTTATAACCCTCTCAGGAGCTTCCCTGGTATAATGTGAAACTGGGCCATGTATTCAGAAGGCAATATACCCTTAGAATGAGATACTTCTCGGGGCGCCTGGGTGGCTCAGTGGGTTAAAACCTCTGCTTTCAGCTCAGGTCATGATCTCAGGGTCTTGGGATCAAGTCCCACATCGGGCTCTCTGCTCAGCGGGGAGCCTGCTTTCTCCTCTCTCTCTGCCTGCCTCTCTGCCTACTTGTGCTATCTCTCTCTGTTAAATAAATAAATAAAATATTTAAAAAAAAAGAATGAGATACTTCTCAGAAATAAAATGAAATTTTAAAATTACAAACTAATAAATGTGGTGATATGTATGAATCTCAAAATCCTTAAATCAGGCACAAATAGCAAATTATAGTATGTTTCCAATTATATTCTAAAAAAAGGTAAAAAAATTAAAAAAAGAAATCAGATCAAAATTGCAGAGGCTGAGGTTTGGGAGAGATTGATTGCAAATGATGGTGAGAAGACTTTACAAGATGATGATGTTCTATATCTTTACTGTGGTAGTTATAATACAGTGTATACTTGTCAGAACTCATTGAAATTTTAGGAAGGTGAATTTTACTATATGCGAATTATACCTTAGTAAGCCTGATTTAAAAAAGAAAAGTGAAGTCTGTTTAACTGTATTTTACTCAGTGTTGTACAACCTCAGCTAAAACTGAAATGTACTTTCTAGAACTATTTTGTCAGTTTTACTGAAAAATAACTGATATATATCACTGTATTAATTAAGGCGTACAACATGATTTGACATACATTCATTGTGAAATAATTCGTACAATAGGTTCAGCTAACATCTTTCATCTCCTGTAAATACAGTAAGATGAAAAAGAAAATTTCTTGTGATGAGAACTCTTAGGATTTACTCCCTTAACAGCTTTCCTATAAATCATAGAGAGGTGTCCTCTATAAGCATCAGGTTATACATTACATCCCTGGTACTTACAACTGGTCTTATTATTACAACTGAAATTTGTATTTTTTGTTCGTTTGTTTGTTTTAAGGTTTTTAAATTTCGGTTAGTAAACAAAGTGTGATATTAGTTCCAAGTGTACAATATGGTGGTTCAGTGCTTCTATACATCACCAGGTGCTTTTCACAAATGCTCTCCTTAATCCCCATCACTTATTCACCCATCCTCCACCCACCTCCCCAAAGCTGGAATGTAAGTCAGCCACAATCATCTCACACAATTTAGGACACATTGAACTAATAAATCTCAGGGTAAGAAACAGAAACCAAGTGCTTTCGCTTGTGTCCTAATCAGGTACTAATTAACTCATAAATCCCCAAAGAAAATTGTATAACAGGAGTTCTCTTGAGGCTGTGAAAGGACTCAACTCTGATCGAATTTTTAAACTATATCCTAGGAGAGCCATGAATTTCAGGTCATTGTATGCACAGGGTTAAAGAGTATTCTGCCCCCGCTAATCTTTCCCAAAGTGAGGGGAAAAAAAATCCCAAAGTGCCATAAAGAAATTTCAGAAATCGCGTTTTCCTTCTGTGAAATCATGCAATCTTTGTAGTATTACTTCATTTTCTAAAAATTCCCTCAGTTAACAAAGTTTACATTAAAAAGGGAGAATACTCTTGTCTTTAGTACAATACACTGATTTTTAAAATGACATTACTTTAAAATTATTCTGTATCCTGTAAGGAGTTAGGAATTCTGTTTAGTAGTCTTTGCTTTTTTTCAAAAGCCTGAAGTGTTATAAGAGACATATTAAAAATATTCATTTTCCCTCTTCTTTCTAATAGTATCATTCATATATATGAATATATATAACATATATTATGCATAATATATATATAACATAGCACATAATATATATATGTATGTATACATATATATATTAATAGCACATAGTATCCAATAAGGTGTGTTGGCCTTTGGTCTATAACATTCTCCTGAGCCAGAGACCTATTATTTGGGCAAGGATTTCTGGGTGAGTCCTATTATTTATGGTCCCCCCCCATGGTGTGAAATGTATATATATATATATATATATATACATATATATATATATATAACCTTTTCTGATTCCTTGAGTGTAATGGAATAAATGAAGTTTCCAAAGACTTTCCGAGCCAGTGAATTTAACCCAGAGTTCTAAAAATATCAACATTGATAGGAGTACGGTTTATATATACTTTTTAAAGTAACTCTAACAGATGTGTAAAGGAGCGTTAACACAGTCCCGGGCTGGGGGGGGGGGCGGTTAATTGCAATAGTCCTGATTGGAGTTACCCAAGTAATTAGGATGTATTGCAGTGGGCCAGGTGAGCAATGATGCAGTGGTAGTGAGAATAGTTAAAATGGAATTTAGCAACTGGGTGACAATTCAATATATAGCAAGACAGAACTAGAATTTAGAGATGAATCTAAAGGTTACTAGATATCCTCAAGTCAATGATCTTAAACTGCCAGTTCCTGGAGCAGTATTTTCAGTTTTGTTTTAAAATACTGGTTTTAGGGGCGCCTGGGTGGCTCAGTGGGTTAAGCCTCTGCCTTGGGCTCAGGTCATGATCTCAGGATCCTGGAATCCAGCCCCATATTGGGCTCTCTCAGCGGGGAGCCTGCTTCCTCCCTTCTCTCTCTGCCTGCCTCTTTGCCTACCTGTGATCTGTCAAATAAGTAAATAAAATCTTTAAAAAAAAACAAAAAAAA